>WBMW01006467.1:327540-465040 GCA_013396635.1 Penelope pileata | reverse complement strand
TGGGCACTTTGCTATATCTGGGGCAAAGCGGTAAAAATGGTACCAGAAACATCACCTTTCCCTGTGTGTGTATATAACCCTTCTTTCTTAAAGCCATATTCCGTGCCTATAGATATCTTAAGGGGATATGAGCAGCACCCACTGGTGAGTACTGACACACCTGCAAGTTACTGACAACTTACCTTGATGGCAGGCGAGGAGTTGCACACTTCAGATAACTTACTGCTCCCAGCTACACATTCGTATTGAGACCATCTATGTTTCTCTGATATTTTAAGCCCTTGCAGTCAAAAACATTGACATTTGTCTCAGCTGTTCAATATGCCTTCTGCTTGCTGAGCATAACTCACCTGACAAACTGTTCTTCCCAGCTACTGCAGCTTCCCCTGCAATGATTTCTCCAGGCAGCATTTCCACTATGCTAAGTTACAGAAATGATGGAGGAATTGTGTAGGTTGGCCCACTTCTTTTCTTTCCAAAAAGACACAGGCTATTGCTTGCTGACTGACAGATTACCATGACAGGCCATTTGGCACTGAAATCATACTGCTTTGTAACTTCTTTTTTTGGCTTAAATTCAGAGTCTTCAGATTGTTCGCTCAACTACTTTCACTGGACACCAAAAACTGTCTCCCTGTGTCTAAAGAACACATCTTAAGGAAGCAGAAGGGACCCAAAGAATTTGAAATGAGCCAAGAACTGAGAGGAGTGCAGCTACCTCCTGGTATGATCATAGTTATTAAACTGCGGCGTGCAAAATTTTTCAACTGAAAACACTGATAATAAACTAAAAATCTGCCACAGAATGGCTGAGGTTGGAAAGGATCTTCTAGAAGTCCTCTTGTCCAACCAAGTAGACATAGTACAGATAATTTATGGGTGGATTAACTGACAACATCTTTTTATTTAAGGCCTATTTCAAACCTGTTCACCTCTTAGGAACCTAAGCTCTCATGCAACTGGTATTAACTTCTACCTAACTCCTGAATCTTTTTTTTAAGTAACATCTCAACCATCTTGTACCAATGCTGATTTTGGAATATTTTGCTTTCGTGCCTTTCTTTGTTCTAACAAGCCTTGCTAGATTATTAAATAGACATGCTCCTCATCCATTTCTTGATATTACTATAAAATAAATCAAAAAAATTCACTGACTAGAAAGAAAATTGAGGAGATACTCTAAAAATAAAGGGTAACCTAAGGAGGATACAAAAAGATAGCTGCACAGACAGGATAATTGTTCAAGTGGTGATCTTTCATTGTGAACCAATTGCAGAGAATACAAAGACAAGAAAAAAAAAGAATAATTGTCAGAAATAAATAAATAAGGAAAAACTGAAAGAAATGTGATGGAAGATTATCAGTCTTCGAATTTCTGAAGATAACAGTACACTCTGAGACTTTGGAAGATGTGCAGATAGCTAGGAACTATAATAAATTAGATACTGGAAGATATAAGGATAGGGAAAGATCACTCTGAGGAGTCTTCCTCATCAGTGGTGTTGGAGAATAGATTAGATTCCTTGCAGATGCCTCACGTTTTATGCAAAAACCAGGCCAGTCAGTTTGTGGCCAAACACTGCTTACAATCAACAGCACATTCACTGAGGGAATACTGTTGTTTTTTCTTCCATTTATAGAAAACTTCTGAATTTTATGTGGATGTCATGGAAAAGGTCCCCAAACTCTCACAACTACACCATTTTCTCTTCTCTTACATTCTCCAGATTCTCAAAACTGTTCCTCAATCCTCTCTCACAAGCTTCTTCTTAGTCTTCTCTTTCTCAAGCTCCTTCCTCCAGCTGCTCCCTCAAGCTCCTTTCTTCTCTGCCTGGCTGGCCTTTATCTAAGCCTGGGGCAACTCCGCCCCAGGTCCACCCCTTCTGGTCACAGGTGCAAGTGATTCACCTGTATTCCCCAGGCCAGCCACTCCCCTCCACCATGTGCTCAATCATCAGCTCATGCTGGGATCAACTGTTTCCCTACAGCGGGACAAAATGTATTTTCTCTTGCCCCTTCCTCCATACAGATTTTCAACTGGAAGAATAAAGAATTCTCTGACCAGTTCGTTCCAAGTCAGATATTACAAAACAAAGAAAACCAAGCTAGAAACAATGAACAGCTCTGCCAATAAATACCTTGAAGATTTCCTAGAGGAAGAAATTCTTTAAATTTTATGTGTACAAAGAACATCCTTCCTTTGCCAATGGAGAAAGTACGCTTTGGTTTTTCAAATACACCTCGGTGTAAATCACAGGTAAATTTACAATTAAGTGCATAGACCTGCTCAGCAACTTCTGAAAACATCAGCATTCAATTCCGATAGAGATCTCCACTGAAAGATGGAGAAGGCTGAATGGGTGTATTTTTGTTGCTTTGATAGGTTTATCACTTCTCTATATTATTCCTCTCCAATTTCAGTGTGATAAAAGTTTCTATTGAGTACAGTACGAAGACAGAACCTGACAGCACTCCAGAACGTATTATATTCCTTTTTTGTCAGAACAAAAGGAAACATTTTTCCATACTCACGGGGAAGCTGGGCAATGTTATTCAGCTGTAAGAAGAAGTGAACTCAAGTTAAACATTCTTTGGTGATCATAGCTGCCTTCAGGGAACTCTGGAAAATGTTGCTAACAGATTGCCAGTGGAGAAAACTGATGAGAACTCAGAGAGAATGGAGGCATGAGCCATCCCCAGTTCAGTCACCACAGTACCCACTTTTTATCCAAGGGCTTCAAAAAGTGTTTTTGTTGAGGGGTCCAGGTAAACTTCGTATTGCTAAAAAAAAACATTTAGTTCTTAAAGTTCAATGGCAGAAGATGCTGGCACACACCAACATCTCATTTCTTTCATGCAAGCAGAAGACAATGCATTACCCTCTAAAAAAATGCACATAATCTTGGATGGAAAGAAATAAAGACAATCTTCAGAAAAAAAAACCATCAAAAGCCGTTGCTGGAGACTGTTTCTTGAGGACAGACACAACCTGGCAGCTCTATGTCTGATGTACCTGAAATAATATTTCCAGCTACAGAAACTTACATTGCGCTATTTTCAGAGAGACAGGAAAGCATTTGATTGTAAGAAGCAGTACTTAGTCCTATTTGTCTAAGAACAACGCATAATCTAGTCCCAGTCAGTAGCTTATTTCTGTAAATGTTTCTTTGTATTTCCAACTTTTTGATAAAAGTTATCTGATTCTTTATTTAGGAGAAGATAAATGTTTCATGACATTATCGTGGAGAACAAATTACAAGACAGATGAAATTTTGTTGTTTTGTTTTCTCTGACGAATGTTGTCATTCTAACACATTCCACCCTGTTACAACATTGGCTTTGTAAATAGAGATAAATAACCATCCCTATAGGATATAATCAATATTTTTATAATATTTTGTTAAAAAGGTGAGCCCTTTTGAGCTGGACACATTCAAGACACGTTCTGTGTAGTTCATAATTTCCAAGTAGATTCAAGCAATGGGAAGTGGATTAGAAAGAAGCAGGATGGAAGAAAGCTTCACATCAGAGTAGCAGCAAACATAATGAAGAGATCCAATCTCAGACTTGTGCAGACTGTGGTTACATTTCAGTCACTGGTGCTGGCACTGTCCTACTTCCAAGGAGCACTGAACTTCCTTATCCCTGATCATAACTGGCAAAAGAAATGTTTTCGATCAAAGCTACTGGCTTTACTGCAATAACATATATGGGCAAGCTGAGTAACATCCTTTTTCAATTAAAATACCATACACAGCATCTATAAGAGGGATAAATTCAACTTGTATTTAGAACTGACAGTTGCTTATACTTTCACATCATCAGCAAGTCACCCACAGGTGCAGAGAGCTGACTTTCCAGCCAAGAGGATTTCAGATGCTAGATTTAAAATGACATATGATAATCCAGAAATGAAAATTAAGTGTCATTTATTCCTTCATATAAAAAGAAACACCTATCACTAAGGGGAAGACAGCATTGCTGGAGGGATTTCTTTGTTTCATTTTTTTCAAACCTGCTATTCAACTGCTATTTCAGATAGTAACGAGTGACACTCATCACATCTATAAATGTAAGGTTCTCCATTCAAATCTAACCCAATATCCTTGAGGTTTAACATATGCTTTAAAACAGGCTGACTTTAGAACCTTTTTTTTCTTACACATGCTTTACCTTCGAAGAACCTTTAGGAAAACATTTTGTACTGATCTATCCAATCTTTCAGCTTTGGGCTGCCGTTGGTGTATTATACCAACATGACTCAGTCTCTCTCAGATTTTACCTCAGGAAGTTGTAAAACCATGATCTTGTTTCAGTTATTAGGAATTCCAAATTGAAAATTAATCATCTCAGACTTTTAAGAAGTTGCAGCTATCATGAAAATAAATTTGAAATCAACCTTTTTTCATGTCCACCTGCCATCTTTATAAAAGTCAAAACCATATGTGCTTCCTCTTTGAAGTCCAGTTTTGCCCCCTAATGATAGCACTCACATTCCACAATATTGTTCTGTGAGCTCAAACCTTCCTTCAGCCAACAGGGGAAGGAAAAAAAAAAGAAAAAAAATTCAACAACAGCATGACAAATGCTCGTGCAGATGTCTAATGCTGATGTAACAAATGGCTATAGTCTATGAAGTTACAAGTACAAAATAATGTCAACAAGTTGCAATGATAAAACAGCCCATGAAATATTTCAATATATGTTCAACATTCAGGGCAATTTCTGGTTTGAATTACCGATCACTTTTTTACCGGGTCGAAATGATTCTCCTTACAGTGGAGCTATTGTTTATGGGCTCGTTTTCTTTTAGACTTATGTCACAGCCTTCACATCGGTAATTCTGATTAATGGACTCAGATTCCCTTATTTTCTACAAGGCTTCATATTTTGTTAGGAAAATGAAAGCACTTGTACTGCTTTAAGGACTGAAGCTCTCAGTTGTGCAGAATGAAGTTGTCACCGCTACTACACTTGAGGAAAGTCACCACACGGGTCTTTGAAAAGCATCTGGACTGTGCAGGTTCGCTGCTCTGCTATTCCTCCATTGTGAAATGCACAACATGCAGAGCTGGGTCACATAAAATAAGGCAATTTTGGTCTCGGCAAAGACTTTAAACCAGTTATAATTTTCCTATTTTCCCTGTAATAAAAATTGGACTTCCTTAGTTTTTCTTTTTAATGTATAAAACAGATGGTCAGGAAAATCAAATGACTAGTTGCTTTCATTTGTCATTCACAACATGCCAAGTCGAGCACAGAAACCTAGCATTCCTGTATCCTTCATTACAATCTAGTCATTCAAACCTGAAAAGGAGGAAGGGGAGAAAAAAAAAAAAAAGATAAAAAAAAATGAATGAAATAGAAGCACAATGGGTTGACCCTGCAGGTGGACAGAAAATTGGGCCTGAATGAAAAATGTGTACATTCCTCTTTAGTTGGCTTGGAAAAACCCAATTTATCTCACACCAATTTTGAACTAGTTCATTCAAATACGTGCAATATATGTGCAGCACCGCGGCTGATTTAAACCACACAAAATTTTCTTTGTTTTCAATTGAGAGGTTTGCATACAATCTACTGAAGAGTCTTGGTTATATTCAGCAAAATAAGAGCATGCTTGTTCACAGTTAAGTCGTACAAAGAGAAAATGTGACATTAAACCAAAGCTTTTGCATACTGCACTGTTCTGTGGTTCTATGGATCTTGTACATTTTATATACAAAATCAAACCAGAACAGCAAAACAAGAACGCTATGGAGGGATTCATTTCAAGCAAAATAGAAAGTAGTGTTCAGATGGTCTACTGCCATGTCGGGTTTTTGTTTGTGGTCTTGTTTTTTTTCTCTTTTTTTTTCTTCTAACACAATCCCATCCGTAGCTTTTCTATTCAATCAAAATAAAAACGAATTTTAAAAAGCATTAGACAAGAACAAAGTGCCTAATGGCTTTTCAGTTTTAATTCAGATTTCTTGGGAATCCTAGGCAATCATTTTACGGATGAAAGGAAGCTTCATAGTCTTCTGAGGAAAGCTTAGAAAAGACATGCTTGTTTTCGTGGTTCTCACTGGCTGCACAGTATGACAGCCTTACAGGCAGTACTTCCTATAGTCAGCAGGGAAATCACCAAGGTGCCACTCTGACAATATTCTCCTTCAAAACAGTCTTCTCATCTGCATGAGTAAATCTCTGTGCCCGCCATATTCATATGAATGCCTATTTGCTCTTTCAACTGATACCTATTTTAAAAAGGAAGGGAAAATCCATGCTTTTATACCCTGTGATTCTGCACTTTGTTTGCCAAAAAGGAGCAAGCATGTGGCTGGTTCATGTCAGAGTCTGGTGTTTTGATAAACCCAAGTGCACGCTTAAGGCTGGTAGATCAATCTCCAGATTAGTAACTGGCTCACAGGGGCAAGCCCACCGTGTGTGTACGTACAATCATTGAGCCCAGGCTGCTCCACAACAAGAGTTGGATTTCAGCTTGGGAAATGAAATCTATACACTGAGGGAAGAAATCGAGCTACAGTTTGAATCAGACCTTCAAAATACTAAGCCACCAGCTGAGCATCTATACTAGGGCCCTGTTTTCTAGGGTATCCAAAACTTTCCAGTCCTATTTCTGAGAGACTGATGGTCAGCTTTGAAACAAGAATAGCATACAACATGAAAAGCAAAATGAGCTCTGATGAACGTCTGATTTCTCACATTACTGAGCTCCAATTGGCCCTGGCTGGAGTCATCAACTCCAGAAACCATATCCAATGCAGCTCTCCATCAGTGCAGCATTATCTGCAACACTTTTGGAAATAACCTTCTCTGGAACAGCCTTACCCTCCAGACATGGCTTGCAGACCAGTCCTGCAAGTCATCCCACCGCAATTTCCCTCCCTTCCAGGTTAAGCTTCAGCCAGCAATGTCTTCTTGACAAAACAATCTCATCCAGCACTGAGATAAAGGTGCAAAAGTTAAAGAAATAACAGAGATATCTGCAGAGTGGATAGTTTCTCAGCCCATAATATGCCTACCATGTGGGAGAGAAAGTAACAATGTAAGCGATGCCTGTGTCTCCTATGGAGAAAAGTATTAAATCCCATAATAATAGAGGGCAAGTATTCTGCAGTCACAGGGGGATGTTAACTTTATGTATAATATATATATATCGTTATATATACTTGTTATAGATATATTGTTATATATACTTGTTTTATATATATATAGTTATATATATACTTGTTATATATATATAGCAAGTAAACATCCTCTTGTATAACTTGCTGCCAACTCCTCTCTACCAATCAGGCTCAAGGTCACCTTGCCATGTATCACACAGGGCAAGTTTAAAAGAAGTAAGAGGGATGATAAGAAAAAAAGCCTAGCTATCATCAATGACTGTGCACAAGAATGTTATATGTCTGAAGAGACGTATTTTTAAAAAGACACTTTCTGTGTTTTTAAGATTTAAGCACACCCGGGACACTTACTAGAGGATTTTTTGTGTTTATTAACTATGTGTACTAATATTATCTCATGACAGTGTGGGAGGGAAGCAGGCTGAGAAAATCCAGTTCCAAAGCTCAAAAGAACAAACTGTAGGCAAATGAAATAGCAGTTTTGTCCAAGTAGAAGATGAAAATATCTGTTGACCACCTGTATTCCCAAGTGTCACAAGTGATGATTAGTCTGTGTAGTTTAACTCACAAAAACCTGCTTTTAGCCACCTTTTATTTGTCCATAACAAGTAGCACAAACACCCCAAACCAAACTCTGCTGTAGATTGAAATATATGGTATTAGTCACAAGCAAAATCCCACCTAGAAATAAGTCATTAGTGACCAATCTTTGTAACATTTACAAAATCCCGTTAATTTTGTGTAAACCATGAAAAGTGTGAAACAAACATACAAAAGTATTTAACAAATATGCAAAAAAGAAAAGCAAACAAACAAAAAAACCCGCACCAAAACCCAAAGAGGTTAAATATTCCTCTATTAAACCAACTTTCCTTTATTGCAATAAACTGATACATCCTGCCTGGGGGATGGTTGGGGTGGGCTGTAAGACACATGTAACCTACACCTTTATCATGGGACAGTAGTCTCACAGTGGCATCAGTAATGTCACCCACAAGGGCTTCCAGCTCATTCATTCAAGGCTTTCATTAGTCCTTACAGTGATAATTTTATGTGTAGGGGGGAGAAATGGGTTATAAGCTCTCTCTGAGACTCACGGAGAAAAGATAAATAGAACCACCATGGACATTTGTGCAAGCAAAGACAGAGGAGGCTGCACATCATTTCCTAACCCTCTGCACTGCCATAGGAGCAGCAGCCACTGCCTTGCTTTTGAACTAGGGAGCAACTAGGGCAGCATATGCAAGATGCCGTGGCTTTTGGGAAGCTGAAAGGCAAGCTGTAGAATCTGGCACCACTGGAATGACTTGTGTTTTAGCTGGAGAACAAACCTGATTATTTCTCAAACAAGGAGAGATGCAGCCAGGGCTTGCTCTCATTTCCATCGCAACGGTAAAAACTTCCAGATTGCTGACAAATTGCTCAAAGGAGCCCCAGCCATAACTAGCGAATAAGGCTTTCCCAATTCCTGTCTGAGCATCTCGGGTTTTTATCCAAGTCCTCCCAGCAGTAAATCTCACGACGAGGTGCTGTGGCCAAAAGAATACAATCCTTGAATGCATAAGCAGGGGAATAGCACACAGCATGTAGGAGTAATGAACGGGTATTACCCTCTGCATATAGCATTAGTGAGACTATAAGTAGTACACTGGGAGCTCCCAAAAAGATTTTGGAAAACTGGTGAGAGCTCATATGAGAGCCACAAAGTGATTCAACATCTTGAAAATATTGTCTTCAAATGAGAGACTGAAGAAACTCGACCCATTTAGTTCACCACAGGCAAATCCAAGCGGTGACTGACCACAGACTACAGGTCACAGCATAAGGAAGACATTTGTGATAGCAGGGAGTTCTGCAATCTAGCTGGTGGGGGATGGAAGACAAAATGAAATCTTGTGGAGGGAAGCTGGCATGGGAAACACCAATCTTAATAAGGGTTATTACCTGCTGGAACATTCCACCAAAGATGCAGGGGATTCATCATCATGTAATATCTTTAACCCAAGATAAGTCCTTGTAGGGAAACAGTTGATCACAGCATGAACTGATGATTGAGCACATGGTGGAGGAGCGTGGCTTGCACCTGTGACCAGAAGGGGTGGACCTGGGGTGGAGTTGCAGCAGGCTTAGATAAAGGCCAGCCAGGCAGAGAAGGGAGCAGCTTGGGAAAGCTTGATGGAGAGAGGATTGAGAAGCTTGAGGGAGCAGCTTGAGAGGATTGAGGAAGAAGCTTGAGGAGGAGAAAGAGAAGACTAAGAAGAAGCTTGAGAAACTGAAGAACGAAAGAGAAGAGCAAATGGTGAAGTCATAAGAGTTTTGGGGCCTTTTTCCTGTTACACTTGACGTAGTCTACAGGATTAGATACTGTGTGCGGGGAAACCGAGAGAGAAGATTAAAAAGTAGAAGGGTGTGTGATCACAGAAATGAAGCGGTTACTGTACATGATCTTGTTAGTCCTTGGGACTCTTGTTGCCCAGAAGTACAATGTGGACAATGAAGACTGTATAGTTGATGAAATTACTAAATATGATGGTAGATGGGGGATCCATGAAATTAAGCTCTCTGGAGAGAGAGAGCACTTAAAGTATATAGATGAGGACGTGAAGACTTACTTCACTGATAACATGTACCTTCATGAGTCATTTTGGCCCCAACCAGTGCCATTTTGGAGAATGTTTGGGAATTTAGTGTCAAGAATAGAAGAATGGAGGCCAGTGACGAAGCAGGAAGGAGATTTTAGAGAAAGGAAGAAGGAACAAGAGTGGTGACCAGCAATGAGGCAGCAAAAAGAATTTAGAAAAAAGAAAAAGCTAGAGAAAGAGGGAGAAATCAGGGAATATGGGAGAAAATGAAGAAGAAGGAAAAAAGAATGGGAAAGGAGAAGGAAAAAAAGAGAGAAGAATCTTGAGTTTAGTTTTCTGTTTCTTTTGAAATTAAAGAAGATAGGTTTGTTTTGGCTGTAATGATTCCTGCTATGAGTTGTTAATGTGCGAAATAATGGTTTTGAGAAGCTTGAGGAAGCTTGTGGAGCTGGAGCTTGAGAAGAATGAAAGAGAAGATTAAATGGCGTAGTTGTAAGAGTTCCGGACCTTTTTCCGTGACAGTCCTCTTTCTACAACTCAAACAGAGGAAGGAAACAAAAAGCCAACCCACTGAACAGAGCAATACTCAGTGCTGTTCTCTGACTTGTGTAATATGGGTCAGGATAGATCATTATAACAGAGCTCTGACATTGAAAATGAGTGAGCCTAAATACAAGCTACAGGCTCAACAACGACAGAACACAACTGAAATCACCGTGTTAGTATCTCCCCATTTGTCACCGTCCAGTAAGAGTCTGTGATTTAATCACTTCTGAAAATTTTGCACAGCAGCTTTGCAAATAGGATATGCAGAGATAGTTCTGTAACTTCTTTCTCCCACTAGTACCAATTTTCCTCATTTGGACTTAGAAACTCCTGTCCTTTTTTCCTTCCTCAGACCATATCCAAACACTCAGTCATTTCACTATGACTCTCGGGGTCATTTACAGAAACTACTCAAGGAAAAAAAAATCAAACCAAGAACATTCTCCATAGATTACTTTTCTTGAGAACCCTCTTCTTGCATAGCAGCCAGAAGGCTGAATTTTTGGGGAATGAAGCGAGAGCTACATGTAAGACAAAACAGCAGAATCTCATATTAAAAGCATACTTTAAGAAACAAAGATCTATTTTAAAACCGAAACACAAAGTGAATAGTTTACCTTTCCAGGGGAGCTTGCTAATTTCAATTACACATTCATTAATATTAATAAATATCTGTACACCATGGCAAGTAAATGCAGTGTTTCATAGACAGTAGTGTAAAATATTCTACATCCTCAAATGCTTATTCCTCCAGCATCAAAATCTCCATCGAGATCTAAGTTAAGGAGTACTTACATAACTTTATATTAGACAAAACTATAAAACCCGAATAGAAACAGCAGGATAAGAAATACAACTGCAATCAATAACGTGAAAAAGGTCCTTGGGAGACAGAAAAGGTTACTGAAAAGGTGTACTGAAAGCCCTGTTTCCTAGGAATCATTCAAAATAGCTTTCAACATGGCATTCGCCCCAATGAGAAGTCATTAACCCAACATGATGCACTCTTTATGTCAGGGAGAAAACAGTGCATCAGGAAAGCTTGCAAGTGTTCAGACAAAAAAAAAAAAAGGAAAGAAAAAAACTAGTGGTAACTTCAGAAACTGTGAACAGCAGTTGCAGAAGAAGCAGATGAGCAGTTAAAGATGCTGAAGAAACATCTACTAATTACATGGCTCTCACCACCACATGTGATATCACTCACCCAGACTAGCACAAGCTCCCTGAAAAAAAAAAAAAAAAAAACAGCACATTTTCCAAGGGGCTTCAGGAAAAGTTAGTAAATCCAGCTTCTGCCTTTTTTGGTGATTTATGTTAATACACTGCAGCCATTTTTTCTGTGTACTGTCTATGGAGCAACTGAAATCTAAATGAACATTTCCCATTAAATATCCAGCATATCAGAACGGCAACAAATGAATTTCACAAGAAGTTTCAGATTTAATGGAGACCTTTGCTTTTAGTAGAAAGCCCAATTTTAATATCCTGAGCTTGAACCCTTATTCACGACCGTATTTAGAACATGCTGACAGTAGTGCAATGCGGTATGATGACATGGGAATGCTCCTTAGGAATGGCTTGTTGACTTCCAAAGTTTTGTGCAGGAGATTTGTTTCTTGTTTGACTCAATATTATCTCCTTTGTGTTAAAGGTGAGAGCCAACTTTAAATTTTAAATTATTCTGCTTCAAATGCCTGATGAATTACACGAGTTTCCTATATACATTACATATGTTTATTACATAACTACTGTAAAATCATTTTGCCTTATAATCTAATACAATTACAGGCTGGAAATCTGCCACGTTTGGCTAGTTCTGCATTTCTCAAGCCTATTCCCAGACAGCATTTTCCCCAAAGGTGCGCAAATGATATGTGAGCCCTTGCAAGGAAAGTGCTGGAAGAGAAGCGTGCAAGAACCCTTTCCAGAAGGTAAAAGAAACAGGAAAAGTGATGCATTTCAGAGGCATGCATTGCACATGTAATAGAGGAAACAAAGATGCTTTGCCATTGCCACCTTTGTCCAGTGAGAAACATAAAGTAAATTAAATGCAGCTGGATCCACTCGCTGCTGTCAATTGACTTGGTTCCCTGCCCAGCTCCCTTAACGCGTTGCCAATGCAAGGGTTTGTTTGGGAGCTGCAACTGTAAATCACGCTGTGAAGCTGCTTCCTCTCTTCTCGCACGCACCTGTGTAGGAAATATGCCAAGGGGCAGAATTAGGCATGCTATCAGGACTGTAGGCAACATGGCAACCCCAGAAGCAGCCCGGGATGGGCTGCCGTAATTCATAGCAGCCAGGGGCTTGTTTGACCTGTGCAGCAGCTGAGAATCTAGAGGATGCGACGATGGCACAAGTTTTCTAGAGGCAGGCCCAGGAGGCCCCAGCACAGGCAGCTGCTGGAGGCCCCACTGCGCACGGCAGGAGCCTTGGAACAGCAGCAGCAAGGCCGGGGTCAAGGTATGGGCGTGCCGGTGAATGGCAGGGAACAGATCGAGCTGCTCTTCCAAAAGTCATGGGGAGCTCCATGGAGTCACCACAGCCACCTTCAGGGTCCAGCCTGAATGTGTCACTCCCTTATGAGTACACGGGTCTTGTTTCTACCCCAGTGATAGATGATTCCAGTTCTGCTGATTCCCCAGTGAGGATTAAACACAATGTAGACACCAACATTTGTTTTTTTTCTACCCAAGCTTTGATGGCTTTGCCTGAACCTCCCTGGGGATTCCAATTTTAAGAAACATTGCTCCAGATAACAATTTAGCTGGTTTAAATAATGTCATTTATAATGCAGGCGGAGGGCCTGTTCATCATATGCAGTAATGCATTACATCCATTACACTAAATCCACCGTGATTTCAGCCCCAGAATTAATGTGCAATGTTCATTTGTCTCCTACCTCATTGGCTGTATAATAGATGTGGAGTATCTGTCACACTATCTCAAAATGTCTGTTTTATCTGTGAAGTGTTTGACAAAGCCCATGTTACAAATGGCTATTCATAATGAGTTATGTACACATCTATTGTATATACTGTTATAGAAATATAGTGTAGCTGGGAACTGACAGACAGTATTCAGCCATCACGGCATTACAAGAGAGAAAGAGAGCACAGGAGTCAAGACCCCTCTTATTCCTCCTCCTCCTCCCCTGTGGCTACCACCATCCTTACCATTCACTGACTGTGATAAATAGGTTTGGACACGTTGTCTGAAGGAAAAAAAGTAAAATCAAACTTACACCAGGAGAACCACAGGAATTAGAAGGAAACTGGAAAGAAGAAATGACCAAATTCTACTCAAAAAAGAATAAATGACAGGCTTGTATTAGTAGGCACCTTCTGCCTCCATGTCTCCAGCTATGAAAGGGAGACATTCTCAAAAGAGCATTATGTGGGTTCATAAATAACCACCCCGTATTTAACACCTTCAGGATGCTTTTCTAGCATGAAGCCGATCATTAAAACCATTACTCTAGTCATCCTTGGTGGTCCACCATATCTGAATAAATTCTGCTTACATTTAGTTACACTTGATTTTAAGCACCCTTTCTTAGAAAAAGTGTCAGATGCTAAGAGGAGAACGATATGATCTAAGAGATCAATATCTTACCTGCTTGGTCCTCTCCCACCTGAAATCAGTGTTCAGTTAAAACGAAGCAAATATGAAATATGAACTTAAAGAATAACCAAGATCAAACTGATGATTATTTGTGTTTTAAGGTTCATAGCTTGGTATCCAGTGCAACAATATGAACAGGGATAACCCCTCGAGTTAGCAATACATACTTGGAAACATAAACTCTCATTTACCAGACAGATTCCTTCCTCCTAAAGATTTACAAGTGGTTCTAACAAACCAAAATCAAAATTCTCCAGATTGGATCCTTGGACAAAGCTCTCATTGGCAGCAGTTGCAATAACAGAATCTATAACATAAATAAATGTGGAATTGTAAAATAATTTCCAATTCAGATTTCAATGGAATCACCATTAATTGTTCTGTCCAAATGAAAAAATAGCACGTATTTCCATTGTTTCTTCTAAAATAGCTTGTAACATGTAAATAACCCAGAAGGTACCCCAGTACATTTCAATCTTTTATGGATGCAGTATCAGGGCTATATCTTTCGTCTTAAATTTAGCTTTCCTCTCTGACTGCTCAGCACCAGTTTACAACCAACCTCAGAGAGTGATATTACTGCTGTCCTAGTGAATACCTGCCTACCAATCCTGCATTTTACCTAAGGTTAGTTCATTGAAGGACTTGACCTCTCTTTGCTTCAGAAGTCTGACAAAAATCACTGCTCAAGGTGATGTAGCTGTACAAACATTTTAGCTGAGCTTTAAGTTGTCATTGAGACAGCATAAAGCTTCATCCTGTATAACACAGAGAACTTACGACATAAATGTGGCCTCAGGGATTTCTTTCATGATTCAACAAGTTGCTCTTTGGTATAGCAGAAAATGTAAACAGGTATTATGCTCCTGGATGTGCTGTCTTGGCATTTCCTTTCTGCTTCTTTCCATGTGGCCACACCTACATGTGCTGAACCCAACAAAGCCAACTTGTAAACGTGCTGGAGACACTATAAACAATGTTGTTGTCTTTAGAAAGCCTGCAGAGAAAAACAGAAAAAGAAGTCGACACCTGACACGTGGAATAAGCCCAATGAAGTGTTTTGGAGATTCTTCTTTCCTGCTTTTACAGTCTGCTAACTTCTTGGTTTTAGTTTTTAATCCAGTATCATGCTTCTTCAATAACCCTAACAGATCTTTGGGAAACACAAAAATCTTATCACCACACATTTGTACACCTTCCAGCAAACTTCCAAGCAAAATGATATGAACATAGCACTCTGTTTTCTCTTTGGAGTTTCAACTTCTTGTGTCCTTTGAATAAGCCATTACTTCTACAGAAAATAACCAAGAAATGTAGATTACAGAGGGTTAATTTATCAGATAGACTAGGAAAACTGTCTGCTTTTAAAACACACAAGAAACAAGAACTCTAAACCAATCCTAGGCATTTGTTGAAAGAATTTACTAGTACATGCATACTAAGTATTACTTGCATAGTATTGGACATTGTTATTAGGTGTTAAAGCCTGTAAAATGGTAACAGATAAAAACTTAGGAATACAAATAAATCCACTATTGAGCCCCAAATTCTGATTTGGTAGAAATTTCCATAAGTAAAAAATGAAACTCCAGGTATGCAACTTCTTCTAGAAACTGATGTTTTATTGAGCAAACGTATCTTGGAAATAAAATCATAGTCAAAAACGGTGAAGAACATTTCTGGGTCCACGTGCTTTATTATCATACTAGAGATGTTCTGCTGTGCCTCAGCCAAGGAAATCATTGTAATGTGTGTCTGCTTGTCTCCAGTGAAGGCAGCACTTAGGTATGTGCTGAAATTAAGCATTTCACGAAGTATGACGTCAGAGACGTTCAACATTGTGATTACAATATGACAAATGTTTTGATGTTCTCCTGAATTAGGACTTCTCTGCTAGTAATATATAAAATGAAACTAGATTATTAGCACTTACTTTAAAAGAGTTGTGACATCTACACTTCAAAAGTGATAGTTTATAAAAAAGATGAAGAAAATAGTAAGTAGCATTTGTTTGCAAAATGGAGAATATGGCCCCACAGTGACAGACTCTGCTGCTGAATTTATTGAGAACTGACAATGTGACTTGACTGGAAACTGTAAATATGTACCTAGAAGAAAACACTGGGTTTAGAAGAAAAATCTAATGCCTGAAAGCTGTTGATCATAGTCTAAAATAATAAAGCCATCATTTAAGCAAGAGAATTTGCTCAATGGAACAAAATACCTAGAGTTTTGACAGCTTTCCAACTATAGAAATCTTTGACAAATCTGTAACAAGAAAACTAGCTGATCATGTCCTCTTTTGGTCTAAATATATAAGGATGATCAAAAAAAAAAAATCAGTTTGATTTCTAGGAACTTCAGGAATAAGTTTAAGATTTTGCTGCAAGCACTGTGTAGTTATTAGAAAAAAAGTGATAATTATTTGGGTATCAATTAGCATAATTTCAGCAACTGAAATAAGCTGAAATAATCCAGTACAGTCAAGCTGCTCAAAATCAGCACAGTTTTCCTTTTGACAACACAAACAAAACTTTTCTCTTTTTATCAGATAAACAGAAATACAAGTTCTAGCCTAGCTGTATTCCCAGAGATACGCTGCGGCTTAAATTATCAAAATAATATTATTCTTCATGTTTTTGCAGCAGCACAGCACAGCACAAATGCGTTCTGATTTCCATTCTGGGATGGAGCTATCTGAGAAGTGCAGCTTTATTCAACTTAGGGATGACAAAATCAGGCTGTTACTCTTGTGCTTAATTATTTGTGGTTTTGTCCTTTGTTTTTGATTGTATTCGTATTGCACAGAGAGACTTGGTAAGAGAGCCCTCCCATGGCTAATGCAAGCCCTGCAAAAATTCCTTTGATAGCAGCCAAACATGGAGTAGCTTAATGGGTGAAACATCCTCTTTCCATTCCATGTCAGGGCTAAACTGTGTACTTTTGATGCAAGTCAGTCTGTAGACCCAAGAACAGGCATGGAAGCGAGAACAACTTGCACTAAGATGAATGGAGGTATGCTCACAAGTAACTCCCTGCAGTACATTTCCGACTTCTATGCACCTTGCACCTTCTAGTAGAGACCCATTCTGACCCGTTTTCAGCCTACCTGACAAAGCAGTTCAGAGTCTGAAAGTGTACATTAAAGTTACAGTTGTATATTCATTTCTGCTGCTAAACAAGTGCAAAATGTATGCCAAGTCTGGCACCTGATCTTCAAACAAAACAGAAAAAAGAATAAAGGAGAAATACAATTATTTGAAGGTAGCTTCCTCCGGGCTGCATATTTCCATTCAAAGTCAGCTTATGACATTATTGCATATATTGCTGAACTCATTGAAATAGATTCCAAGTCTTCATAGATTCTACTCAAAGGAGAGTTGACAAACACATTGTGAAGGGAAGATGGAGTGATTTTGTTATTCTCTTATTCACAGCTCTTCTGCAGTTCGTATGCTTTCAGAACAGGTGTGTGAGGTGGCCTGAGCTGAGAAGACTGCATCCGTCTTTCAAACGTCCCACAGACCATTGATCCAGGATTGCACAGGGTCTCCTACAGATTTCCTTCCATACTGCCATTTGGTAGGGGAGAAAGAAAGGCACAGGGTTTTGCTCAGCTAGAACTAAGCTGTCATTTTGCTCAGTTATTATAGATGTATGTTTTATTTTTTTTCACCCCCAGCAATGGAAAAGACTGGTTGGCAACTACTCAGCCTATTAGCTGAAGCCAAAATATTCGCAGCAATTCAACAGCTTTTATTCCACAGTTTTCTTAACCAGTTGACATGGGAAAGAAGAAGCAGCAGATGAAAACCAACAGACAGTGGCTGCATGACATCACTGTTGGATCAAACTCAAGTGCAAGGTTTTACAGCGTGATAAAGCAAACACATCACTGGGTAAACATCTGACCATTAGCACTTCTTAATAGCCGTTGTTAAGCCAGCAGGGAAGGATCAGCAATTAAAAAAGAAAGCAATGAAATTGTTGGAAATGAAACAAAGCAAACAAGAAAACAAAACAGCAAAAAAGTACCAACATAAATGGACATCGGTGGTCCATATATACTGGAAAGTCTGATGAAATGCAAAACTTACAGAACGTGTTAATAACTAATATTAGTTCTCACACAGATCTCGAGACTTGCAGCTGGCAATTCAAAGGAGCACTTCTTTTCTGAAAGGAAAGCACTTTTCTGAGCTGCATTTGTACCCACGTCCAGTTTTGAATATAGATACGGATATATCAAAAACCCCAATCCACGGTATCGTCCCATTTTTGATTAAGCTGTAAACAGAGATCTAGATTCAAAGAGCCCTATTTTTGAAAGAGGAAAAGGGGGCAAAACCAGTGGTTTCTGGTGAAGAAATAAGGGATTTAAAAAGAGACCATGGTCTACGCATCTAAAGAGTAAAGTAATGAACAGTTCCATAACACATTATGGAAGAATCTGGTGGAATACTTGATAATTGTAAGGACAAACTACCCTAAGGTACAGTTTTGAGGAATTATGAGCTTTTGGTGATTTTTCAGGCCGGGCTAAACACCCATCTGTTACGGAGTGCTTAGGGATAATGGAGTTAATTCTGCCATAATCCCAGGAAATGGACTACAAAATCTGCCAGGCACCTTTCACAATGAATGCTTCTATGAAATACTTCACACATTATTTACATGATGGAAAAAAAGAAAAGGAGATATCTTGGAAGCCCTCAGTATCCCAAATGGAAAGTAACACTAGATAATATTGGTTCTTGCTCACCAAGACTGAGTAGTTTGTTTTGTTGCCCCAACATGACGTTTCCTTGGGTGGAAAAAGGAACAATTACAAGTGGGTTAGGAAAGCAAGCAAACTGAATGAAGTACTATAAGTAGCACTCAGAAGGCAGGCCAATAATTTTAACATCAAAATAGAGCATGAAACATTAAGCAGCAAATGACCAAGCATTCTCTGCAGTCAGACTTTGATGTTGGGAGGTGGGTGGGCCCCCAAGTCATCTCATGTTGCCTCGTTGCATTTCCTTTTGAGCATTCTCCATCCTCAGCACATCCTATTCCCCGAACCGAGGGTTACTTCCAGACCAGCCTTCTCTGGGCTCTGCTCAGCGAGCTTCTGACCTCCTCTCTCCGAATTTAGCTCTCCCCCTCCCCCTACCAAAATATCTGTGCCCCTTTTATTTCATTTGAAGGATGGGCCCATCCTGCCAGGTGGATATTCCCCATGTCTCACCACTCTACTCAAATGGTCTCTTATCAGGGTGCCTCTGAGCAGCCAGAGCTCATAACTCATTTGAATGGGAAACAGTTGGGGGCTCGCCACACTTCATCCTACGAGACTGTTGACACTGTTAGCAGCTGTTAGTGTCGCTCCAGTTTTTACCAACTGGGAGCATATCAAAATGTTACACTCACATTAAGCAGTGCAGTCTCTCCTCTTTCAGTTTAATAGGAATTAAGCACATCAAGGGGAAAATACACACCACAGTTGCTAAGTATTTCATACATTCATTTTCTAAACTTACTTTCTATGGGAAAAAAAAGAATTCAAGTTTAAGACATTCCAGGAAAAATAACGTTCCCTCAAAGCTGGTTAATACTAGTAACATCACCATTTAACTATGTAAAACTTTATTCCACAGAGGGGCAATTAAAATCACTGCACCACACTTTTAATTCAGAGGAAACACAAAACCTTCAAGAAATTTCATGGTGATCTAGACAAAATGAGATGGGCAAGTTCCTTGCAATTCCCAATAGATCACTGTCCACATTTCAAAACTGTGAAAACTTTGTTGGTAGACTCATTTGGGAGGCAAGAGTGGAACAGCCAAGAACTGTAGATATGTGATCATAAAAAATGGAGGAAGATGGAGATGTCAGTGAGACAGAGCTTCTTGTCCCCAAAAGGAAGAGCTTCTGTTTCATTTCAAATGAGCTTTTTTATGGTGCACTCACATAAGCATATCAATTGAAAAAAGAAGTACATGATACATATCAGATGCTTGCAGCCACAATTTGTATCTTTTGACTGCGAATTTTTTTCCAGGTATTGAAAATAAAGATACACTTTTCACTTCTGAAATCCTGAGTGCCAAAGAGAAGTCAGGACAAGTTACAGCAGTTGTTTCACCGTTCCAGTGTTTACACTTAACTACATGCTAGCGTCAGCAAAACGTTTTCATCAATGGATCACTCACGCTCTGGGGTGACTCTCAGGAGTATTTAGATGCTGTGATTTAAGATGTCACCACTGGCAGCTGTCACCCACCTCTAAACTTAGCAGCAGCAGGAATAATCTTGTTCCAGAGCTTCAGCCAGTGCAGTTCACAGCCTGACATATTTCCTTAAACCACCTTTGTTGCTCAGTGGATGTCTCTGTGCCCCAGACTCATCCACCTGCCTAGGAGTCTCGGCAGCTGAAGGGATGGAGCCAGTCGCTCTTGCTGCCCTTGCAAAGGAGGCAATAGCCCTTGGATCAGCAGCAGACAGGCAGGTGCTGCTGACAGCAGCCCAAGGAGCCGTGCCTCTGCTGCACCATCCCCAGCACGCAGCCACATGTGCAGTAGCCAGTCAGTCAGCATCCCTAAAGCAACTCTCCCCCAAAAGCTAGTACGACTGACAAATTCTCTTTTGGTACAGAACCAATAGCAAATGTTACTCTAAACCATGACTACTCTCTAAAAGTTGGCCCTAAATAAAATGACTTACCATGCAGCAGAGGGTGGTGTATAAGATAGAGGGGAAAGATGAGACTGGCTGTGAAAATAAATGCTCTGACAAGCTGCGATAATTATTTCTGATTACACATATGAGCATGCACACTCGGCCAAAAAAAACTATTTTGTACCCCAAAGAAATCAAACCAAGTAAACATGTTGTTTTTCTTTCTTTACATCTGCAAAGTTTTCTTCTTCCTTCATTCCCTGAACTTTGTTCCTCCTTTTCCAGGTTTTTCATTTCGAAAAAATAGGGTAGAAAAGTAAGAAGAGCACTTGGCTCTGTTACTCTAAATTACTAGCTGCTACTGGTTTGTGACAGGAACAAAATCTGAAAAGAAAATTATTTTGGGAAGATCTTCCCTTCCTCAAATTACAGTTGGTCAGAAATCAGAATGTAATTCCATGTAAAATTTTAATTTGGGCAGGAATAAGAAATGCTTTAAAATTAAAAACAAAAGAAACAAAAACAAACAAACAAACTAGAATAGTTTGGATTCAAAACGTTTCACCGTTTCCCCATGTTTCTGCATTTTGTGATACAGTGAGCTGCAGTTATTTGTAATGACAGAAGGAGGTGACATCCCTGAGGACCCACTGGTGGGATGTAACTGAGGCACGGACTAGCTGGTAGCCCAGCTGGAGAGAGCAGCTACAAGGAATGCAAGTGGTAGCTCATATGGTGTGCTGTGACCAGGCATCCTGATCTGAGGGGTTTCTGGCTTCAATCTTTATGTCATCAACACACACACACACACAAATAATCTATTGGTTTCAGTAGAAAACAGAAGCTTTATTAAAAGTCAAAAATGTCCACTGAAATCCAGATGTGGAGGAAGACATGACATGGGGGATGGCAGCCTACCAGTTCTGCCCCAAACTGTAGATCGAAGCCGTCTGTCTTCTTGGATGTTCATATTAAAGAGAAGGAAAAATAAAAGAAGTGCTTTCTTTAGAGGCTGAGTTGCCTAGAATTCACAGAATCTGCAAAGAAACTGGGAAAATTTGGACAGTTCATGGAAATTCTTGAGTTCAAAATATTTTAAATGACTTAACACTCTTGCCTGTTTTTCCTCATCTACCTCAACAGACTATGAGAATTCTCAGCATCTCCAAAAAGAAGAATGACATTCACCAAGTAAACGCGTGAGCCACGTTAAACCATGAGCCTTGCAACAATTCAGCCTCAGCACAACTGAAGCATGGTCTTCCCACCAGCTGCCCAGAAGGAGCCCCAGTGCCCTACCCAGCAGCTCTTTTGGAGGCGAGATGAACAAATTAGAGGGAATAGTATCTACCAGTTGCAGGCCTAGTAAAGACAACATAATCCAACCTAAGACATGCACATCACAAATTTTTCAAAGCCACACTTAACAGGAAACACAGCTCTTCACAGCTTTCGATGGACACACTGCTTACTGCTGCTGTTTGGCTCTGATACTGGATGACAGCAGCTGCAGGAGGAAGATGAAGCACACCTTGACAAATACCTATACTAACCCAACAGATCTTGGTTCAGCCACAGAGCAGCATCTCTCACATTCCTTGCTGCTTACTCACTGCCATGTACTTCCACTCAGTTTCTCTGCTGTGGGTCCGTATTTCCATAACACTCTGAGAGAAGCTGCTTTACACCAAAGCAAACAGCCTTCTGCCATGCTCAGCCACCCAGAAAAAGAGGACTTAGCAATTGCTCTACTTTTGGTTAGCCACACGCCTCCTGCATTGTCTTTTCTAGAGAACAAAGCACTGCAATGTGGCAAGAAATACCTCCCCTCTCCTAATCATGACCTCAGTCTTGTTTCCACAGCATCCTCGCTGGCATGCCACCACCTCTCACCAGGAGTGCTGCGGCTTCCCAGCAGGTCTAGCTAAGTGCCGTGCTTCCCAGGAAGAAGGCACAAAACCAATAAAGCAATTAGTGACCAACTAAATTAATTAACACTGTTTACTTAGAGGAGAAAGGCAAGCCTTAAATAATTAGCGGCGAGTTTATTTTTAATAATAAAAAACCCTTTTGAAAACACCTTCTGAGTGACAGTGTTTGTTTGCTGACAGCCATACAGGTATTATATTTTTTCACCCTCTCCTAACTCACTTCAGATGTTGGGCAAAGCAACTGGTCACGTAAAACAGGACGCCTGTGCTCCAAACCAGGGAACCACTTCTCACAGAACAGAAACCAGAGAAAAAAAAAAATTGCATCTGTGTTACGTATGTGACTTTATAAGCAGATGCACACATTCTGATCCCCTGTCCTACTTAGGGTAGGTGAGGACAGGAGAACAGATAGGTGCCATTAAAATCGTTCTGTCTCAGCTCTGCCCATTCAAACCACCAAGAGCAAAAGTGCACGGTTCTTGCAGTGGGGAAAACGTATGGATTTTTGCTGTGCACACTGTGAATTACCACGTAGCAGTTATCATCAAATGCACTTCATGCAGACCACCAAATACCACACTTATAGTTGCTATATGAACATGGATAGTGTTGAAACCATTAACTCTAGACAGTGAACTTTATGTATCTCATTATTGAGAAGAGCTGCTAACGTTTACACCCTTTCAAGAACTTCCTTTTGTCTTCTGTATGGATTTTAAAGTCTAGGATCCAGCAACACACCTTTGTGCCTCTGCTGCAAAAACTCCTTTTCTTCACCAGTATATTGAAATGCCGTCTTGTAGAAGTGATTCCATCGGGAACCCAGTGTGTGGGAGATACTTCAAAGCATACATATTGTTGCTTTTAAATAAATCAACAACTGCATGGTTGGATTTTATATATTTTTAAAAAAATAGCTCAAACTTTGAATTTACAGCTTTGAATTGATAAAGCCGCTATTTCGTAAAGAAGGACTTTTTCATATAATTCATGGGAATTTAAGGATATTCATTTAGTTAAGAGATCATTCCTTAATTTTCTTCAACAATATATAGGTATAACTCAAACAAAAATTTTGAAATTTCAGATACATAGTATTTCCAGAAAAAAAATTCATAGTCTATTTTTTTCATAGATCTTCCTAGAAGATCCACATGCTAAACAAGCATGCAAAAGGTCCTGGAAAATTAAGTCTAAAACATTTTAAATGGGGAAATATTTTATATAAAATGACCATAAGACATTAACCATGGGTCTTGATGTACATTAGATTTTGTATTGTGAGGAATTATTTGAGAATGACTTGGTTTTCCCTGTTGAGATCAAAATGAGCTCCAGACATGAGGTCTTAAACCTCTGTGAATTTTAACACAGAAGCTGCTTCTGTTCTTTTTGAATCAGAGCTGGAAAAAATAAGGGTAAAATAGGATCCCAAAATTTGTGTGTACAGACACTGCCAGACCTCCATCAAATCCTTCCAGCCTGAAGTTCTTAATTGGAACAAAGCTTTCTGCCCCTCTTCTAACACATCAGATCCTCTTTGTAGGAGAAATAGAGCATCATCACTGTCACTATGGATGGACTCGGAGCATGGAAACGTGGACAAATGGTACGGGCATTTAACTGCATTCCTGTGGGTTGAGATCCAAGCCGGCTTCACCGCTCGTTCACAGGCTCTATCCATCATCCTTGAAGCACTACTGCCTCAGTTTCCTCAGCAACTAAGCAGAAGGAATTACACTTCCCTTTAGAAATGGATGTTGTGGTGATAAATACACTACAAATGCCCAGCTGCAATAGAAATGGCAGCACAGGGATTAAAAAAAACTGCGCATTTTGGCTTTCTTGTGCATAGATGAGGATGGGAACTTCTCATGGTCATCCCTTACAGCTGAAACTGGAGCCTCTTCTGTTAGGCTCTGTGATCTCTGAGTTGCATCAAGGGAGAATATGGTCTTCTGCTCACTGGGAGCAAAGCATTAAATGCTGGGATAGCATGGATCAAGCTCTGCTAGAGACAGGGCAGCTTCTACTGCATTATTCCATCCAGGGAAAACAGCTGGTACCAAAGGCCAACCAGTGGCTGGGAAATGAGAGGTAGAGTAATAATGAAAAAGTCCTGTCTGATACATATTCTCCTCTATTAATTGTTTTGGTTGTCCTCCATCAGTCTGGCTACAAGAATTTTTCTACCTGATCAGCAAGCTTGATCAAGAAGGGCCAAAGCTGAGGGCTGCTTCTAATCCACTTCATTCAAATTGTGACTGTTTAAACTAGAATTACTGTTGGTCAAGCAGTTTGAACAGGGCTCCAGTTCTTATCTATCGCTCTCCTTCAGTCTTCCACTGAGCTCAGTGTACCAGTGATCATCAGTGTCTCCTATAGATTTTTGTCTCCAACATTTATTTCAGTAATGCTCTTCGTCTAATATTTTCTTTGGTAAAAGGGAACAAGATACAAGAAGATCTTAGAAGAAGACTATGTACATCCCAGGATTATAATTACTTTATTTGCAAGATTAAACAGATTCCAGTCCATAAAGATCACGGATATCTGCCACATCTGTGTGGATACAACAGAATTAGAATTACACCAATCCCAGTCTGTAGCCATGCAAAAACAGAGCTCAGCATGGGTTAACTGCTGGGCTTCTCAAGCAGTTTTGTAGACATACTGGAAAATTTACTCTTCTCATACACGGGAATCCAGTGTCATCACCTCACAATGGAAGTACAAGAACAGGAGTGTTTTCTATCCTCAAACATTTAAAACCATTTAAAGGGACCACCACCTCACACAATGGCACGTTAGTCTTCGAAAACTAAAGGACTTTAATGGAACAGATATTACAAATGAGTTATTTAATTTCATTTGTAAGTTTGGAACTGGCTACAGTGTAATTGGTAGGGAAAACACTTTATGAAGAAGCCATTCTAAAAGGGAGAAAACTGCAATATCTGGAGACTTCGGATCTGAGCTGCTGTTTCTGAAGTCCAGGTGAGTTTTGCCGTTAAATGACAACATTAGACAAGCAGAGTCCTTTCTAAAACCCCACCTGCGAGGCAGGAGTTCAGTACCTGGTGCACATGAAGTTTGCATACATGAGTTTCAGAATTAGTATTTCATTAATACTAATAATGTTATTTTTTCTTTCGTATGTTTTTTTTTTTCCCTGTGTCATAACTACATTTCTATAAATATTTCACAAGAAGGTATGGGAAGTATTAACATCTTTTTTTTCAGTGTGGCATTTGAGTAAGCCCTAGAAAGCCCCAAAAGACATAATTCCAGCACTTAAGATTGCCAGAGCAATGCAGTAGAAACTTTAATCAGGGCTTTTAGTTGGATTGAAATATATCCTGATTAAGCGACCATCCCATTTAAGCAAAGTTTTCCTGAACCGTCACTTAATGTAAACCAAATGTCCTGTGCAACTCCTTCCTTCTACTGAAGCATTCTGACCCTTAGCCACCATATTAACACCTCTAATTGTAACTGACAGGGCAATTTCCTGGTTGCCATTGTGCGAGACAAGCAGCGAACACTAGCCACAAGCAATTTATGACCTTTGACTGTCATATTAATGCTTTTAATTGTAACTGACAGGGCAGTTAGGCCAAAAAGTGTCCCGACAAAGCAGCCCAGGCAGCTGTGAATGTCCCACTGAAGTAAAGGAAGGAGCATCCAGTCCTTAAGGGTGGGGACAGATATGGAGAAAGAAGGAGCTGTACCTGAGGTCGAACAATCATCCAGCCCCTTGCAATCATCACAACAATTTGCATCAATTTGCCATCACATTCCCTGGCTAAAATCAAAACCACTTTTACTGAATGCGTGGAATTTCATTTTTACTTTTGAAACAAACTTCTCAAAATATTTGACAGGAAAGTGTTTTCAGCATCCTTCCCCCACCTATTACATGACTTTTAATATTGACCTATTTCATGCTCTTCAATGAAAAAGACAGTTCCTCATATATTTGAAAACAAATATTTTCCCATTTCTTAAATAAAGAAAATTATCTACAGTCTCAGAAAACGTGTAAACTTAATACACCTCCAGAAAATGGCAGCTGGCGCATTCTATAACATGAGACTAAATAAGCAAAAGGTTATCTCAGCTGGAGGAGGGAGAAGAGCTGTGGTTGACTTATACTGGTAAGCCGGCCCCTAAAGAGTGAAACATACGCAGCCATTGGAGCAAATCTCATATTCAACAGGATGTAATGGCACAAATCAGGTGATGGAATGATTCCCCCTTAGTTATATTTCACTCCTATGTGGCACAAACGCTCATCATTAGAGTTGAGAATTTGCTCACATTTGTTTAATTCAACCCATGGGTGGGTCATATTCAGCTATGGTAACACGACTAGATACTTCCTCAGTACAATCTAGCAATACATTTTTCTTCTAAGGAAAATATTAAAGCCCTACATTTAGCTAAAACCCAAACAAAACTTGGAAAAATGTTCTAGAAGATATTTTCAACTTTTGTACGTTTCAGTTTATATACGTTCATCGAATGACCCAATTTTGTTAATTTCCAAGTGTTTTTTTCTCTTATTTTTTTTCCAGCTATCCAAGATTCCCCTGCTCAAGAGAGTATCGCTGAGAAAAAACATACCTAGAACTGCATCCTCAGTTAGTGGATGTTTCATTGTTATTGTAACAAGATTTTATACATCATGCAGAGCCCCTGAACATCTTTACACACACAGGAGTGGTCATATACAAAAAGTGGATTTGTGCTCTTCTTTCAAAATCACAAACAGACACACATACTGTCCCCTGCAGACCATCCACTTGTTGCTTGTTAAGTGTCTGTTCATAGTTTCAGGTACATGTTCTATTTTAAAAACTATTTAGACTATGTAACTTCATGAACAGGGTTGAATGCGGCAGAAGAACTTGTAGTAACACAACATTACAATAGATAAAAACTCTTTGTCAGGTTTCTTCTTGATGTTTTAGGTGATTTCACTATGCAATGCACTCTCTCCTTCAAGGATAAATGGGATGTTGGCCCAGGAGTCTTGAGTTCAGCTTAGCTATAAGCAGCAAAGATTTGCATTGGTGCAGCTTCTCAACAGTGGCTGGAATTGGGGAAAACAAAGCACTTGTGCCTCCTCCAACTCGCTTATAAATTCATAAGACCAAAGTTCTCAGCCATGTAACATGAAAATTAGTGACATACTATCTAAAAATCGTTATTTTTTAATTTAAATTACAAGCAGAGAAGAATTTGCGGAAAGAGTAATTGCAAATGTTAACCCGCCTGCTACTGATGCTCCCATCATTGATAATATTTTCTAGGAAACATTTATCACTAAGTCTAGTTTGCCTCTACATACCTTGTCTTAGATGTTTTCAACTGACTTCCTCATGGTCAGTTTCTAAAAAAGTAATATACAAAAAACAAAAAACAAAATACCACCACCAAAAGAAAACAAAAAAAGAACTAGAATCTCGCATTCTGTTTCCACCAGTAGCACTACTCACTACTGAATGAGAAAAAAGACAGCCAGAGTCATAAAACAAGACGAAAATACTGTAAACAAATCAAAATGGAAAGTATTATTCCTCACCCTTACCTGTCCTCCTTTACCAGACAAAATCTGCTTTGCTGCTTGTATGTAGACACTTATATCTGTAATCAGACTCCTAGTTTTCCGATTGTATGGCAGTAATTTAATTAAGAATAATGCCTTTTAAAAAAATGGCCTTCTTAGGAACCTAAACCTGTTTTAAGTCCCTAACGTCAGGCAAATCTTCTGTCTTTGCATTATTGCTTGAGAGAACATAAACAAACTATCACAAACTGTTTGGCAAGGACATACTCTGAATTGCTACCTGCCTAACAAGCCTCTATGGAGATCCTAAGCTGTTTCAGATGAGGGTAGATGTTTGATCAGATGCATGAAGGTTATTTTAAGCAAGCATGCGACTATCTTGTCTGGTCTTTCAACAGCTAGATACTTCTACAAAGATCCATGGGAGTAGGGGGAATTCTACTTTAGTAGACTTTGCAAGGGTCCTGGAGGACTTGCTAAGAATGCTAAATAAACAAGGTCTCTCATTCCACCCAGCCACAAAGAGCTAACAAGCCCCCGTGCCCCCCTTCCCCGTCCTCCAGCAAGCCATACCACCCACCAGCAGCCCACACTCATCAATACACAGGAGCCCTAGATATCACACTCCAGACCCTGCTGTGATGAGCAAACACCAATCAACAGCCCCATTAGCCTCCAGAGGACGGTATAGTTTATTTACAGTAAATACTAGAGCGCTGCCAGCGGAGGGCCCTGCAGGAAATGCTGGGGAGTCTTTTCACCCTTCTGTTACAGGTCTATTTGGAAGTTTGGGGTTTGCATGGAGAGAAGCCCTGGCTGTTGTTTTTTCCCTTTTTTTGAAAAAAGAAAATAAGATTTACGAAAATGCTAAGTACCATCTACTTGGGATGCTATGTTAAAGTCTTCAATCAAAATTTCCATATTTTCAAAAGAAAATAGTGAATGATGCATCATATATAGTATTTTACATACAATTATCATTGTTCTCCAGCCCTCCAAGTTTGATACAGCATGTACTAAATGTGCTGGAACCACCAAGTTTTGCTTCCAGAGCAGTCAGACAATGGAAGGAATTTGGGAGAATGCTACAGCTTACAGAAAAGGTTGAGATGTTGGGAGAGGCTTAGGGAGAAGACGCAAGGTTTGAAATCCACCCTGTGTGCTGTTATCAGCTTGCTCACACATCAGAGTGACTGCTCCTCTCTGAGACACCAAGGGGGAAAGAGTCCTTCCTCCTCCACATACACTTTGCACAAAGCCTAGTGATTCTGCTCTGTTTGGAGACTGGATTCGCTTCTGACCCTTTGTTAACAAAGACAATATAATTTATTATTCATACATATCTGTAGTCGGAAGACGTGCACTGCAAGTAGCTAATCTCATTCTTTGCTCAAGCAACACGTGACTCAGACATCGCTCTGAGTGTTGCTCTTTCCCTTGGAAGCAAAGATGGGGTCGACAGGGAAGTCTTGGTAGCCTGGCAGAAATTAACTTGGGCTTGAACTTGGTGGGAGAACTGAGCTTCTTGTGGGGCTGAGGTGAGCTGTAAGAAGGTAGTTAAAGGTTGACCGCTAAAGCAGTCTCTGGAGTGACAAAATACATGGGAACAGGCAGGAGGAAGCAATTATTTAGGGCAATGGAACCAAAGCTGTATGTTTTGGTATATAGACTAATCTCAATAGTCATTGCTCAGGAAAAAAAGAACCAGTAGTTAATCTGCGCAAGATGCTGATCATATGCCATATTTGTCTTACTAATAGGTTGACAAAATTCTTCGTAACATGCCTCAATGAAATTTCTGTGGAGGACATACATCATTTTCTTCTGAAACCCTTAAAAGATCTGAGGCGGCTGCCAGGCATGTTTGTAACATTTTGGATAAGCCCCTCTCATCATCCCAAAAGAATGCCTGATTTCCAAAACGGAGGGGGAAAAGTCTGGTATTATAGCTAACCGAACAACAAATTATATGTCAGCAACTACGTGACCACAGCACTCAGATGTCAGAAGATAACCGAGCAGAAGCACACAAATTTCAAAACTAATTTTCGAGAGGTTTCTGCATCGTGGTGTATATTTATCTCGATAGCCCTCAGCCACGGAGCTCTTTTCCAAGTAGCATTTATAATGCATTCAAAACCCTGTGTGTGTGAGTACACCAGCAGAAGCAGCTTTTAAGACAGTGTGATACAGTGATAAATGGACAAACGTTACATGGCAAAATGTTTATAGAAACTGGATTGAAAGAGCTACTCGGTGGTTACACCTCTTCATCCACCCTTCCATTAACTTAATTAAGCTAACCCGCAGGCTTACAAGCCTGGGGGACTTAGAGAACTTGATCTGAAAAGAAAAATAAAGGGTTTAATCACCAGGCCAGGTTTTCCAAGTTGTCATGGCTCTAGTGTTTATACGCTGCACACTTACATAAACCCAAACTTCCATTACTTGCCTGAGAGTCTCAGATCAATATTATAGATAAAGGTAAAGCTTAAGGTAAACGATTACCCTATAAGATGATGGGAATAGTAATTTTAGTGAACATCAAACACATTAGGATACAGTAAGCTTGCACAGACATAATAAATTCATCAGCTATTTCTGCTGATTGATTTGTATTCCAGTTTAATTAGCCATGAAAGAGTCAATTTTTTCCTGAAACCTCCCTCCCCCCCTTTTTTGTTACAGATCACTACCACAAAGGATAATCCCCAGCTGTCAAGTTAAGGAAATTTAAAAGGTAGGTTCTAAAAAAATCGTTACCAGTCATGAATTCATTTTCATATTGACCAGTTATACTTATTTCCCAACGACTTTGGTTGGAAAATCATATCTGAAAGACATCCGGTGTCCTTAAACAATTCTTTTAAAATTGGCTTTAAAATCCTTTGCAGAGTAGCTGAAGACAGTGGAGAAAATGACCTGTAGAAGGGCAGAGGTGCTGCGGAATTGCACAAAACCTACAATCCTGCCGTTGCTTAACTTTCAGCAAACAACTTCAAGCAACCCAAAATGAGCGCCGTAGATCCATACAGAATAAGAAAGGACAAAAGCATCTGTCATAAAGAGGATATTTTGTTCCTGAAAAAAAGTAAACAAATTAGCCAGCACCACAAATGTATTTGGAAAATTCACAGAGAGTATCCCTGTTTGTTCTAACTCGCCACTACAAAAGAAGAAGCAGGGAACAATAGTGAGGTCCAGCTGTTGTTTTTCTTGAAGACGTCCCAGCTCCCCATGCAGAGAAACTACACTTGAGATGAGCTGGCTGAGACAAATGTTCTGTCTACACTTTAAATGGCAGCTGGTTATTAAATGACTCCCCATAGGATGAACACTTGCTATTGACAATAAGGTAATATAAGGACCATGCAGAGCAATCAGGATGGGAATGTGAATGAAAAATCTTTAATCTGAAATTACAGCTGTCAGGGCTATATTATAAAACATGAAAGTTGCATCTGCACTTAGAATTAATGTGTCCCAAAAGCCAAGTTTCTCATAAAGTGCATCTTGCAGATACATCTTTTATAAATAGACTACTGGTCCTCTATAAATCAAATGGAACTGTAGCCTATACTAAGGAATTAAAAGGGTCATCTCTACTGGGGTTGGTATTTGTTGAACAGTATTTGGGAAAAATGAACATTGATTTACAAAGTCCAACTGACACGGGTGGTAGTATTACTTTCTAACGATGTTCACTGACTTCAATGTGTCAGACAAACGACTTCACTTCTTTTATGACAAGCCTCAACGTGTAAAAGCATCTTTTTTAAGATACGGGAGCTCCTTCAAAAGAGGCACTGGTTAACAATCTCGGTTAACGGACTGTTGAACCAACAAATATGGTACTTTTCACTTGCATGTAGTTCAGATGCAAGGAGGTAAGTCTAGCCAGGCCTAGCTTGATGGAACCAGTTGGAGATCAGATGATAAGACCAGAAGGTGAAATTAGTTACCTACTGTATTTCACGCCTCCACGGCTCATGAGGATCATTTCAGTTCATTTCCCATGAAAGGGCAGAGCTGCTTCTCCGGGCTGAATTTTTGCATAAATTTTGTGACAGCTCATATTGTGTTCAAGAATAAATCATACCTATATATTTGGTGATACCTCTGTATTGATAACTGAAACAAGTCAATATTGAAATGTCCCTAAAGTCAGATTGCCGCTTGGGAATTCTTTAATGATTTGTGCGAAAACAGCATACTAGTAGTAACAGGTGATGGAAATGAGCAGGAATGATTGGCTACAGCTCACAAAAGCTTTAAAACCAATAACTACAATAATGCATATTGTGAAAAAGATGCATGCCCTACAGTTTTCATATGAACAAAATCTGAAGTGAAACTGGTTGACAAATTTGGGCTTAGAAGCAGAATCATAGAATCATATTTGTTCCCTCCAAGCTGGGTTTTGGGCAAGTTTGGTGGAGAATGAGAGATCAGAAGCTTCCCGGTCCTTCAGTTCTCATTGACCATGTTCTCTGCACTGCTGGGGAAGATAAGGGGGTCAAGTCTAAACAATTGACTCAGCTTACACCTAAAAGCCAAGTTTTACCATTTAAATTCCTCCTGCCTTCTTCTGCTCCAGTCAAAGCTCTGTCAAGACACAAGAGCTAAACACCCTTCAATGCATCTGAGCTTTCCCCTGGAATTGCTAATGCTAGCAAATATACCAGCACACCAGTGTTAACAGACCTATGGGCAGTTCAGGAGAAAAAAAAAAAAGAAGAGCAGTATTTCATTCATTTAATTGATGACTAAATAATTAACTACAGATCTAAGACAAAAAGAAAGACCAGCAACATGATCATTTCCATGAAGGGATTACACCAAAGAAATGAATTAACTCTGCATATACAATCCTTTGTACTAGGTATATGCTAAAGTTTGTGTTATTTCCCCTCAGTAAGAGTACACTAGGTATTTACAGATTCTCAGATGGACTTTTAAAATGTAATTACAGAAATGAGATCAATGAGTGCAAAGATATTCACTACCTCTATGACACCGTACTGCTGAAAAGTTCTGTAAGCCTGACAATGACTAAGTGATTCCCAGAAAAAGATAATAAATAATAAAAACATTTTAGAATAGCAAATTAGAAGTTAGTTGTTTCTCTCCTGCAGCCTGGTTAGTGAGAGTAGATAGATCATTCTGATGTTAACTCAGATTTCAGTTAAGAGCTTTCTCCCCCTCCACCTCACTACATTCACAAGGTTGTTTGTATGTTTTCTGGTATTATCCAGATATTCCAAAATTTTAGGATAGGGTTAACAACGTTCTGAAAAAGAGCCTTGAAGAAATGGGCAACAAAACTCTCCAGAACTACATTTTTTTTAAGTTAATTTTGTTCTTACACTTTCAATAGGTACATTATTTTTCTCTTCACATTTTCTAGTGTCTCTCAGCTTTGTTAAAACTTATCACGTTTCACCCTTGAAGTGTCTCAGACCAGGGCGTTGAGTTCCCTCTAGGTATCAGCTGAAAAGGATATTAGCATCTGTGCTGCAGGCGCATATAATCATTTTCATTTGTCAAATATTTCTCTGAAAACTCTCCCTGAGAGTTATCAAATACAAGAGTAACTCAGCCTAGAATAATGCACAACAGCACCTACGAGTCTAACTTTGAAGGAAGAAAATATATTTGATAAAGAAATTAAGTTGCTTTAAAAATGCAAGGAAACTATTGCAGGCTTACGACAGAGATCAGGAAAGAGCAATAAAAATATTTTTCAAGGATTCCAACCGAATAAATGGAGATAGTAAGTTACCAGAATCAGTAAGTTAACACACTCCTCCTACAAACAGGTAAAAACAATCCCAGATAATTTCACTGTTCAGTCAGTCCCCTATTAACAGAGGCTGAAGAAATAAACAAAGATACTAATTCATTATAAGGTCTCTGTCTATGAATTTGCTCAGGGACAGGCAGCCATAAACATCCTTCCTGTTAACAGAGCAGAGAAAACAAAAATCCACAAAATTGAAGATAAAAAGCAGAGGAGACACACGTGCATTCGAGTTTTGCTACCTGGCCCATTTAGTTGTCTCATCTATCTGGGAGGTCTCGTCTTTTAAAGATTTTAAGCTCTTCAGAGTGGAGGCCATCATTAGCTTATATGTTTGCTCAGTGTCTAGCATAGGAGAGTAACACTGGTTGACAGCTCTAGGCCACAAATACAATTAGGATTTAAATAAAGAGTCAGTTTGGGTTTGAACAAGCCTCATGTGAAAGGGCATTGCAGTTGTGATGCCTCTATAACACAGGAAAGCAAAGACAGAGTCTTTCATAGTGCTGGAAAAGCTTTAGGAATGATTTGCAAGAGCAAAGAAAGAATTGCAACAGGCAGAGCTCTAAGACAGGTAAAATAAGCAAACAAACCAGCTAGAGGCTCTGTGAATGAGTACAGCTTTTTTCACCCAGCTAGTTTCCTTGGTTCACAAATATTGCTGTATTCAGCACGGTCAGAAATGTATGGATAACCACTGTCTTATGCCTTCTGGTGCACTGCTTTCTTGTGAGGAGCATCAGCTCTGCCTGAAAATTAAAAATTCTATATGTATATTAAATAACTAATAATAAATGATCGAAACCCCTAGGGTGCAGGATTATGCATCTCCATCAAAGCAGAATGGATATCTCAGATTATGGCAACCGGCCTCGCATCACATACAGCCTGAGACACTGTGAATGCCTCTTTGGGCCGTCAGGCCATGTTCCCAGGGCTTCATGTTGGCACTCCTTTTAGACGATAAAGCTTTGGTCTACCACTGGATTTATCTTCCAGGAACTTTGAAGCACAAAGAGAAAGGCACAGAACTGTAATTTGCAAATCTCTCGGCAATGAGATATGTAACAGAGCGCTTCCCACCAGGAGAATTGGACCCACACTCATTTAAGATGTCAGGCAAGCCTTACTAATTACCAGCGATACTTGAATATTCTCTACTCCACTTGAAGCAAAACTGCAATTTGTTTGCTCTCTGTAACAAATGCTACCACACAGTTGAAATATCAAAGTGCTCTTTGTATCTGTGGCACAGCTCCTTTGGACACCATGTTTCCCACTCGAACAAGTGGCCACATTTTTTTCTTATTAGGAAAATGAGGGCCAGAAGTCCCACAGTGGGAAATGTGCCAGACAAATAAATTACACAGCAAGTGCAAACAAGCTCTTCCCTGTCTACACCTAAAGGCTGGGTGTTATCTATTAGTCGTTGTTTCAGCCATTCTAGGTCTTGTGAAAGAGAAAGAGAATGGAACAGCAGCTGGAGGGAAGGCTGATGCCCTGGAGAAGAGCATGGCATCATACCACTCATTGAATGAAAAATCCAGATGGTTTCTAAAGTGAATTTGCTTGGTAAAACAAAATTCCTTGTTAACTGAGAAGCACATCCTCACAATGAGATCAGGCTCTGAAATAGACTGTATGAATAGAACAGAATAGACTTTGCCATGGTAAGTTTGGACTTCAAAGATGAACCTGCAGCCAGAGAAAACATTACTCCCTGCTGTATTCATGGTTTGTTCAGAAAAATAGGTCTGCCTTTAAGTAATATTGCAAAATTTTGGCAAGAAGAACTTCCTAAAAGAACAGATTTTCAGTTTTCAAGTGCTTCTATTATTCTTCACGGAGAACTTTTTTGAAACAGCTTTTGTAACATTTCCTTAATCTGAGACTAAATAAATCAAAAGCAAAAACTTTCAGCATTCCCAAGAAATTTGCAGCTCCTGAATCCAACCACCTGCTACCAGAACCTTCTGTTTCTTCCTTGACCACAGTGCAGCCATAAACAGAGGCCACAGCTGGCTCCAGCACCAAAGTTGGTCAAAGACATCACCCCATGTCTGCTGGCCCTGGAGCTGCTCAGGCCCTCCAGTGAACCCCATCTAGGTGATTTTTTTTTTTCTTTAAAAATTCAATTCTTACGGTGTTTGATAAAGAGCTCACTGGCCTCTTACCAAAAAGCAACAACAACAACAACAAAAAAAACAGAACCGTTGTTGCTCTCACAGGCAACGAGCCTACAAGTAGCGGAAGCCCAGCAGATATGCTTTGGAGAGGAAGCAGGTCTCCATCTTCCCGTCTCTTCTCTCCCACTTTTCAAGAGGCACTGCCATGGAAGCACAAGCAGGGCTGCCAGGTCGGAGTGGGAGAGGGAAGATGCCACCATGGTTCCATGGTTTTACTTCAAATATCTCAGAAATGACCTGATTGAGAAACGGATTCCTGCTAGGATAGATATTTATAAATAGAGTTGTGCAGCTCTGGCACACTAACCGTATTTTCCACACTGGCATGTATTTCATTTGGAAACTAATTGTTCTGGATATCTTTTTCCGAGCAAAGTATGCCAAAAATCTTAAATACATTCAATGTCATCTCGCTGTGAACCAAGTTAATCCTGTGAAGTTATTGTTATTGTTTCAATTATAGGAAACAAACTACTGTATGAGACTGAATTACCAAGAAAATCAATTACAATCTAATCAATAAAATCAAATTTGTATTACAATTCATACTTTAAATCATAAAACGTTCCTGCGTAAGCTTCAGCTTAATTTCTAAAAAGGATTGACATGGCATTTTGTCTTGTATTTGAAAGCTATCTTTTCCTATTAATTTGCTTTGAACAAACAAGCAAAAGATGAAGAAAATAAAAAGGAAGTTCTTGTTCACGCTTCTCCCACACGTCTTCGGCTGTGTGCACAAGCAGTTAAAACATGCAAATGCAGTTTGGAGGAAATTCGACATCTCTATTATAGATGAAAGGTAAACAAAAGCAGATGAAGGATTAGTGCAATTCCAAATTTAAGATATTGCTCTCAGTGACTTATAATAAAGTGGTGTTGCATACGGTGGCATGTTTTAGATGACATTTCAATTGTACAAGCAATTTGCATTCTATCTGACATTAAATAACGTTCTCGTTATTATGAATTCTGGCAGCGTCTGCGTCTCCACAGCATGAAGATATGAACTACGAGGCACATCTTAATGAAGGGAGTAAGTTTTCCTGTCAATCTGAAATGCGAGACAAGGCTGTACCTGGGCTAAACCTCCGGTAACATTATTGTGAGTTGCCCACTTCTGACATAGTACAAATCTTCAGCTAAAGCATTCTTCTTATTAAATAAAGATCTATAACTGAACACATGTATCTGTAATATCACTACAATCCAAAGAAAATTAAAAGACAGATTATGTCCAGGATATTACATGCACCACCACAGAGCACTGCGAGAATCTGGTATGATCCTGTTGCTAAGATACCTGGCTAATGCCACGGAAACAAGCCCTCCGTACTAATCTAGCACAATCCATGCATGCTTCCACATATTTTGGCAGGGGAAAGTAGGAGTCCACTGACAATGGCTTGGGATATTGCTAGCCAGCGCTCCTGAATTCATACATTTTTTATCTCTGGCTGGTAAGCTTCAGCAATCTTAGCGAAATAAGAAATGTAACACTCTGTTAATGGCATTTGGGTGCTTTATGCCATTTAAAACAAGTAAGATTACTTTTTATCCTCCTGCATAGTCAATAAAAGTTGCTTAAAAAGGTAATTATTTAAGTGCTTTTGGTTGCAAAATTGTGGTGCTCCCAAAAATGACTGCCCTTAATCTTTGCGATTTATACTGTAATATGCACATAAATGATGAACTGCATTCGCTGTCTCCATCGCCGTCTTCAAGGAGAATATAATGGAACGGTTTCCTTGGGTGCATACTGAACAAGCAAGAGGAAGAATAAAGTGGAATTATTTTAACACAAATAACTCACAAGTCTGTGCTATTTAAAACTGCTTTGCAGCTCTAAGTCCGCCAGTAGCTCTTGGCCCAACAGATTAAAAAAGGGCAGGGCAACGAAAAAAAAAAACGGAAAGAAAAGAAAAACTAAGAATGGGAATGGTCATTCCATGATGCGTGTAAAAATCCTAATCCTACATGGATGGAAACTGCTTCGACAAACAGTCGGGCTAGACTGTAGACTTACGGCCAAGCAATGTAAACGTTACAGCTATCATTTTTAAATATAAGAGACTTTTGTCTTCACTGATGAAAAACTATGCTAATAAAATGTTCCTCCTGTAAATCCACCAAGCACAAAAAAGAGAACATAAATGCGCTGCCCGTCTTCTTCTGCAACGTGATCTCTCCCAAGCACCAGTGACAGTAGCTCTGTTGAGCTCAAGTTATGATAACAATAACTTTTGCAGATGTTCGTAGCTGTCAAATATTATTCTCTAAAATGTCAGAAGATGTGATAAAAAGTAAAAACAGAAGAATTCCTCTGCAGTAATCTGTTGAAGTCAGGAAAGCAGAGGTCATGCATTAATCTCTAACTATAAAACAGTGAGTTGTAGAGGAATAGTGGAAATATTATACTAAAGCAAGCAAGCAACTGTGCATGTGTGTGCACGCCTGCATGTACATGAATAAGTGAAAGAAAAACACCTGCATTTCCACACTACATTTGCTTCCAGCTAGCTCAGTGCAGATTCAATGTATTTTTTTGTAAATGGAATGTATGCATCACAGATAGTAGCACCTAGAAACTGTTACTTTTATTCAGTTTTTTTTTTTTCTTAAATTATTTTCCACTCCATGGACTCTCAAGGTCATTTTCTGAGACTTCTGTGACAAGGGGCCCCATGGACACCCAGCAGCATTTACAAGGTTATGACAGCTACTTGCCATACTGTACTCGTTATTGTTGTTGGAAACAAACATTACTCTCACCGATATAGGCCAGATAAGATGCAAAGAAGAACGTACGGACAAGCATCCGTTCCTTTATTCGGAATTCTTTTTATCTTTTGAAGTCCTCTGAGACTTTGCTGTAGTAAAACTATTTCTGAATAACTACCTTAGGGCGGCATGCAGTGGTAACTGTATTATAAAACAGGAGATTGTTCATGACAATGAAGAAATAAATCAATAACAGGTGCAAGTATTTCAGAAACTGTTACTTCAACATAAATTGTCCCTGTAAGAAGGACAGAAAAATGTTTTTACAAACCTTTTACTTTTTTCAATTCTCACTGGAATCCGAGTCAGAAGAGAAAATGGCTGTTTGCTTAGAATAAAGTGTCTGAGCTATCTATGTGAACCTGACTGTAATGGCAAAGGATGGTGCAGATCAATATCCATCTTCTTCATTCCTGAAGTAATAACTTTCAATAGGAAAATCTATTTACTTTTACTTACCTTTATTTTATTTCATTTTGCTTTAAAGAAGTCCATTCCAGAGGGAGGGTTTAGATTGCAAACAGCAGTTAACAAACTGATGATTTAACTAAGGACTATAGGCCAGTAGGCATGTTACCATTCCCTGCAGCCATTGGTTAGGGTTAAGAAGAAACACATCTACTTGGAAAATTTATTTATTATATAAACAATGAGTACTACAAGACATTTAGTGCATACAACCTCCCTACATTTAGCATATGTTGGAAAGGTCAATCAGAACCAAGGGGTAAATTGTCTAATCCTCATTTATCCCATGCCCGCAGTTGGCGCAGGCTCTGCTCTGCAGCAACCGGTGCTGCCAGAGCCACGGGAACCCGCACGGCCTGGTCCCAGGGCTGCTGACCACCAGAGGCTGGCTTGTGGCTTCACACAAGGGTCTGTGGCAGGCAGCTGGCCAGCGTGAAACTGATTTGTCCCCGTAAATCACAAGAGTTGGTCACATCATCTTCTTAGGTCCGTGTGTTTTCAAGAAAGGTGAATAAAGCAAATGAAACAGGAGGAGGAGGAGAGTAAACCAAACCTAGGTATTAACCACTGGCACGTATCCACTTCCAAGAAATTTGCATTCACAAGATAATCACATGCCTGATACCACCACTAAGGTTACATTGTTCATATCTCTCAAAACAATATATTTCTTTAGTTTCCTCTGTGTCTTCCAAGTGACTTCCAGAAGTAATATAAAACTTTATGGCAGCACTTGCAGCATCATCTGATATTTTCTATTAGAGGGTTTTATTTTAGTAACCTAAAACTGCATGTCAGACAGCACAACATCTTTGTGATAACCACTGTTTTCAAACTGCATTATCTAGAGCACAGCAAGAGGCTGACTCATTTGGAATTCATTGGAGAAGCTGAAGCTCATTAGAAATTAAAAATATTAAAAGTACATTTGTGCTTTCTGCAGTCACCGATTTTCCCTCCCTGCTACTACAGTCACCTAAAACAAAATTAAAGCAAGACTGCAATTTTCCCCTTTCTTAATATTTACAAGTAACCATCTGGCTTTCCGTAACACGCGTTTTTGTGACTGTGGTAGCAACAGCATCCCTCACTATTCACAGCCATGTCAATATTGAAGTCCAAATAAAAGAGACTACAAGAGAGAATAGAAAGACAACACTTTATTCGCACTGCGAATTTTATTAATAATAATTGCTAATTAATCTTAACTGAAGCAGCAGTGCAAAACCCCATGCCTGAATTCCAGCTTCTTACGTAAATCTCAGAGCACTCAGAGTGTGTATTTGTAACTAAGAAAGAGATCACTAGCATTAAAACCCTGCTTATATCAACTGCAAGATGGGAAATAAATTAGAGGCTCTACCCTCTTTAGGATCTGAAGGGAAACGTATACTAATATAAATGTAACCCGGTAAGACAATTAATTGCAAAGTAAAATTTGGAGGATACTAAGGATAAGCAAGATTTCATTGTCATTAGTGTCTGCGTATTTATTGGAAAGCAGACTATGTGAGTATGTGTGGTGAATAAATGAACCCTTAATTGTACAATTTTCTATGTACGTTATACACACAGGGTCTTCATTTCTACATTTTTATTTTCTCTGTTATCAGGATAACAGAAAAAAAAACCACAACCACACGCTGAAGTGTTGCTGCATATATTGCTGGAACACAAAAGGCAACTATTGAAGCTAAACAGAAGCCCAATAAATCTGAAGAAAAGCCATTGACAATTTTATAAAAAATAAAAAGTAGTTTCAGTTGTTAAAAGGCACCCAGGGATTAGAAAAAATGTTCAGGGTCTTAAAGGTTTTAGAAGGTTGGTGGGTTTGGGTCTCGAAGACAGTAATTTTTATTCATTGGTTTTTACCTGCAACAAATTTTCTTACGAAATTTCATCCACCATTTTATTTCTCTTAATATTGAGCTGAAACTCAAAATAATTGAAACAAGGTGGAGGCATCAGGAATTAATTAGGTTACTGCAGGAAAATCACAATATGTAATCAATATTTCTGAGCTTAAGCAGCCCAGGTAAAGGATTAGAGCTGCTGTGCAGAAGAAGCTGTGTTACAGTAAAACACAGACGAAATACCTACCAGAGTAAGCAGTAAGTTAGAGGCTTGAGACATAATTATGCTATATATAATTTAAAGCTCAACTTCAAAGCAACTAAGTGGTATTAATTATCCTCTACCCAACACAGCTCTTAAAATGTCAAATTAAAAAAGGCTGTTGGTAATTGCATAAGTTATGGCAAACTAGCTCCCTCCAGCAGTGACAGGAGACAGCAGGGAAAAAAGCAAGCGAGATCTACCTTTCCTCTCTGATATTTACAGCTGCTTGCTCTTCATGCAGATCAAGAAAGCAATAACGTTTGCTCTGAATTTCCTCAGCCCTCCTTCAGGGACTGATCCTGCCAGTAATCCCTCGCAGGAACAGCAGCCGCCGGCTCAGGCTGCTCTAAGGGAGCTCACCCCGCCGTGCTGAGCCCGCTCCTCCCACGGGTGTGGGTGGCAGGGCACACACAAGGAAGGGTCCCCTTCTGCCACCAGCACCGAGGGCAGGGGTCGGACTCGTTCTTGTGCCTCAGTTTCTTATCCTCCCAAAGCTGTTTCTCATTCTGCAGGTGGGCAGAGCAAGGGGCACGGTGGGAAGAGCTCCCTTTGTGTTCACAGCATCTCCGTGGTCCTGCTGCTGGAAGTGCTGCTGCTCAGCGAGACCAGCCGCCTCCCAGTGCCCCGTGTAAAGGGCTACACATTACAGGCAAACATAACAACTTGGGTTAACACGCACACAGACATTTAATTCCATAACCATTTTGCAAATTTGGAAATATTTGTATATAATTGAGCTTCAAAGGGCAGAGGAAAGAAAATAAAAAGCTGGAAATTGTGTGTTTAACGTGTACGTTGCTTTCTCTGAGCTCTGTGTTCTCGTTTGAATTGCTTACAAAGTAAAAAGGAGCTCTCAGTCCTTGACTGTATGTGTGTTTATACGTATAAAAACAACACAGAGTTTGTAACCTCAAGTTGTGGGGAAGACATTGTCATGGCAGAGGAAATTATGTTCTGGGTGGGGAAGATAGTGTCTACTTCAGGCAGGTATTGCAACTTTCCTCCTGGCTTTTAGCCATTGCTCACTCATAACCTCTATAATTCACCAAAATTATATATTAAGAGCATGTAATGAACGCTGAGTTTCTTTGAGTTGAGCTGCAGAGTTAATAGATGGTTGTCACCATACCAGATTACTGGTATGGAGTAATTACATTAAAGAGCTAGCAGATCCTTATCTGAGAATCAATCTTTTAGGACAAGTCTCACGAGCAAAGCCACGATGCACAGTAACTTGCAGATATCCTCCCAATTCCGATCAATTGGGTCTTTCAGGCATCAGTATTCCAGGAGGTGCTACTTCTTCAGTACCACCCTGGGAAATGAGATCATTTGATGTAACTTCTGTTTGATTTCAGGGGCAGCCCCGTACCTAAATATCTTCAAGAATCTGGCCCTTAGGCACTTTTGAAATTGAGAATTAGACGTTCCAATGTTGGATTAGTGCCTAAATACCTTTAAAAGTGTGGGCTTTGGAAAATCCCTTTGGGTGCCTATCAGCACCTGTAGGCATCTGGATACCTTTAAAAATGGTCCCAAGTGCGGCTTTAATAGCTCGCCCTCTGCAGCAAGGGCTGACACCTCTTTCCTTCCTCCCACATTCCCACAGATGTCTTCTTTTCAGCTCAGTGGCTGCTGCAGGTGTTTGGATGAGCGTGGGGATAAACCCTCTCGTGCACACAGCCAAATGGAAGCTGCCTCCAAGGCGTGCAGGAGAGGTGAAGCAGCGGTTCTCAGGCATCACAGACAAATGGGCATGGGGCAGTGTGCAGGTTGTTGGTCCCTGGCCTTTAATAATGGCAGGCAAAGTAGGAGAGAGAATAAAACATCTCTGATAAATCACAGATCTTCCCAAGGGCTCCCTTTGCCATGGCACAGCTCCAGTTGCTGACCTTACACAGAAAGGTGCCTGTGTGGCACAGCTCCACCAAAAGGCATCACCCACACCAGTCGCTGCTTACAGCATCCTGCTGCAGCATGCATGAATCCTTGCTGCAACTCCCAGCACTTCAATGTCCCTTCTGAAGGAAAAGTGGGGACACAAAGTCACAGTGCTCTTCTCAGTGAAGTCAGAAGCAATTAGGGAACAGCACCAATGCAGTCTCTGAGCACCCTCATAATTTAATTAATCTATCTGCAAGAGTTCCTGCAAACCAAATCTAACCAGCAGCCTCCGAGGATCAAGAGTAAAGATCTCACAGAAGATGTGCAAATGCAGAAAGCAGGATCTGGCCCTGCAAATAGGGCAGTCCACTGCCTTTCCTGTCTGATCTCCATTTATGGCGTGCTTCCAAGCAGTAAAGTGTCAGGACTGGCACATGCAGTTCAGCCAGCCAGGACTGAAGCTTCAACCATCCCTAAACATGAATATGCATCATTATTTTCTTTCCACTGCTTCAGCTTTGATAAATGTGTCCGATGTGGATGTTGACAGCTAGCAAAGAAAACATGTGAGGATGTTGATACCCAACCAGGTCATGGAACTTGCCAAACGACCACAACTGTCCCCTGCTGTCAGACCTAGCACACCTGGAAACAGGCTGGACGTATTTGCAGATTAGCCTGCGCTAGGTATGTTTTCAAAATCTCCACTGGTTGTTCCAACGTGAATCCTTTAGACCTCCTTATGCTGCTTTCTGCATTTGTTCCATGCTGTAAGGCTACATCTGCTGAAAATTTTGGAAGAACAATGAGTTCAGCAAGTGATGAAGAGAAAGTGAACGGTACAAGAGCTGTTACATTACCCATCCCTTCTCACATAAAGGAGCTCTGAACTTGTTGTCAGACACAGCACTTCACTCGGAGGGGTTTCACACATGCATTTTTAATCAGGATTCTATTTCACACACATCTATCATCGCTCGCAAGTGCAGTGGGCTAGTCCTCCTTGAAAACATATCAGCTCTCTGTGTTTGCTGTCAACTGTTTTTTTCCCTTTGTACAAATCTACTGTTTGGTGACCCACAAGATTATTTTGGATGTATTTAAAACAAAACAACTGCTTAGGATCGATATTGAAAAGGGCTGTGCAACTCCCTAAGTGCAGCACTTTTCCTGGGGTTATCTTTATTGCCATGCAAATAGTCTGAGGAATTGACCTTGAATTATTCACTAAAACAAAAATATGATGGGTTATCCTAACTGCAGTCATGTCAGAACTCGTCTGTAAGCTACAAGGTTTCATTGAGCCTACCAATTTTGCACTGCACATTTTGTATTCTCTCCCATGACTATTTCCCACGCGGAACAGACAAGATGCCTTTTGCATGGGAGTTTGTGCTTCTGTACTGGGAAACACACAAGGGATTCCCATGTCCCTAGTGCCCATGAACCCAAATCCGATGGGGAGCAAACACATAAATACATACAAATGCATAAATCTTTCCTGCTCTGTTTAAGATAGTGAGAATTTGCCTGAATCCTTTACAGAAAGATGCTTGTCCGTGTCCCTAAATTTTGAGTAATTCAACCAGGACCTGAAGAAGAGGAAATTACTGTAACATTTACTTCTGGGGTTTTCAAGATCTGGCTCCCAGTACAAAAATTCTGCCATTCTCTGATAACAGCCCAAACCAAAAAGCTTCCACTACTGAGAACTGTTTCATGCTCAGCCTTCTTCTCCAGACTAGTGTACGTATTCCTACTTTAAAATCTTCGTGGCTATTTTCTGCTACAGAAAATGTGAAAAAAAAAAAGTTAACAATACAAAATTAAAATAAATGCTGCTGCACTCGCTCTTGCTTACTGTCTGTTCAGCAGGGGGAAAAGGTTAAAACAATAATCTCAAATTCCTTATGAAAAAGGAATACAGTAAGCATAAAATTGATGGAGTTCTACAGAAATTAAGTGGGATTTTGGAGAAATTAGTCCAAAAAAAGTAGCATTTGCTGTGTAATCATATACTTTCTAAAGGCTCCCCACCTCACAACTATCATATGGCACGCAGCAAGGGTACATTTGTTTTCTAAAAGATGACTCTCAAATCCCATAAAATCTGATAACTTTCCAAAGAAATCTCATCCAGGAAGAATATAGTTATCATATGAAATGAAACTATCAAGATATTTTCAACATTTCCACTGACACTTTTTATTTTTCCTTCCTTATGCTAGTGTTTCTCCCTTCCCCAAGACAGCTTAAAAGCAAAAGATCTTGTTTAATTTCTTGAGTAGTTTGCTTTGTTTACTTGCTTTCATTCCTCTTGAAGGATCACAATAAGATCCCATAAAAGATGCTTTAAGCATTAAAATGCTGTGTTACCAGAGCCTAGCACATCTCAGATTAATAAAACTTGTATCTTAAAATAGATGCAACCTAGAGAGGAAGTTATGGAAGTGTTTCAATGAAAACATCACTTCACCATATAAAAATGTGCTAGAGCAAAGCCCTTTTAAGAAACTCCCTCAGCTGGGAACTACTGTATATCGACACATGCCCTGAAAAATACATACCAACAGCAATTGCACAGGGGCATTGTTCACATGAAGTAACTATATCTATATGTTGTCAAGCAACTGGTCATAAAAGCAGTGAATAAAAAGACATTTGAAATATGAGATGACTGAAACTACCACAGCTGATTTTTTTATATTCTCTGACGGTTAAGAACAAAAAGACTTTCAGACAAAGAATTCAGACTCTATACCATGGTGTTTGACTTCCAAAACGTAATGTAAAATATTGCCAAATGTCTGACAGAACAAAAAATGCACTGTAAAATGAATGCTTTTTAACAGTGCAAGACAGACAGAACCTCTTGTTCTGGTGGAGTCACAGGATTTTTAATTACACTGTACCTTATCATCAACTTAATCACAACACCCTCCTGAAACTCTCTGGTATTATATACTGCTGGCAGGAAAAAGCAGCAATAATATTTTTCCAACGTTATCTCTCTGTTTCTAATAGAGAAATAAGCTACTTCAGAATGTCAGGGTTTTGTGTGTGTTGAACACTACAGAAAGACAGGACTTTGAGTACTTGCACTTGTAACACCCAGATTAAAACCTCTTCAAGGCTTCCTTAAATTCTGCTGTCATGTTTAACATCGTTACTTGGAAGCACCTCTCTGAATTTTCCTCTCCAATTATTCAAATCTCCATTTAGACAACTCTGGTCTGGATTGTCCTTCCAGGAGGCCCAAGCCCAAGCAGGTGAGGCTCTCACTCTCTCTCTGGATTCACTGAACAGCAGTAACTTCAGGTTTTTAAGGCAGACACCCAAATTCTCAGCCGTGGATGATAGGAAGGTGGAAGCCCCGTGGCTCCAGGGGCACAGGAAGCCCCCAGAAGAAGGCTGTTGGGCTGTGTCTCGTGCCAGCTTCTCCAGCACAAGTCTCAAGGTTGAGAGCAACAGCTCAGGCTAGGACAGAGTGGGAGGGGAACGTGTGGAAGGAGATGGGAGAAAATAACCTGCACCTCTGTTTCAGAAATGAGGGGGAGAAGAAGACTGGAAATTTACAATGCTTACCCAGGTATTTTAGAATCATAAAGTTTGGAAAAGACCTTCTAGTCCAACCGTCCCCCTACCACCAATATTACCCACTAAACCATGTCCCTAATACCACATCTCCACGGTTCTTGAACACCTCCAGGGATGATAACTCCGCACCTCTCTGGGCAGCCAGTTCCAGCACCTGACCACTCGTTTGGAGAGTAACTTTTTCCCAACATCCAACCTGAACCTCCCCTGGCACAACATGAAGCCATTATAGAATCACAGAAAATGATAGAAATTTTAACTCTGGGAGGAAATTGCCTGTGTAGATCTTCAGTGTTCAGCAGCAGAATTTATAATGGATTTCATATTTAAGGCAAAGGGGATAAATGTCACTGGCAGTTCTGCCTGGGAAAGTTACGGCCAAATGGAAACGCAAAGCAGAACACACTTTCATCAGAAATACAACTTGTTTCCAAAGTCTAATGGTGTTTTCCACTGGTCTTATCAAACAGGAACTCAAAATATTTTAAGGGCTGGGGAGGGAGAAGGAATAGTTTTCTTCTACTTAGTGTCACACTCCTTGCTCCTGCAGATACTGTACCAAAAGCTGACTGCTGAGCAGCATTATGATGATAAACATTTATGATTATTTTTAGTTAATAAACAAAACAACAAAAGCAGATGCTATCTAACTTCTCAAATATACTGAAAAACTTTTGGGGGGTATGAAGTCAAGAGAAATGGAAGAGAAATTGACAAGATGGACAGCAATAAGTCTGTGACCTAATGTTACCAGAAGTGACAGATGTGCACAATACAAAAGGAGCTTAGTGCAAACTAGTATTTATAAATGGATAGTGTTTCACAATTGTATAAATATTTCATATTTCACATGGAGTTGCTGTGTCCTGAACGGTAAGAAAAACTAAAGACATTCTGAAAGATAACGAGCAGGGAGAAAATTGTTCAGCACCGTAATTATGTAATTATGAAATACAAAAGAAAACTTCCTCCCTGAGTAGGAAGGATCTACTCCAGCAAGAACTTGGTGCTGATCAGGGAGGGCAGGGAAAAGAGGCACACAGCAGGAACAGGAAGAGCCACTGTGGATCAAGGAGAGCTGTAAGCAAGACAGATAAAGAGAACAAAGTGACACTGAATGGAAGCTGCAGCAGCCTATAAGCTAGATGGGTGTCTAGGGAAGTGAACAGTGAGAGGTAGAGGCATCATCATAATACAAATAATTATCAATATAAATGGTGGTTGCTTCATGTGGCATTCAATAGTTTGGAGCAAACTCCAACTCAGTTGTATTTCCTCAGTCTCCAGCTAGGAGGAGTGGATATGGCTTAGAAAAGGCTTCCTTACAAGACGATCTGATTTGATTTGAGCTATTGATCATAATCAGAAATATCAAGAAAACTTGAGCAGCACACTAGGTTGTCTAATGACAACTGAGCAATGGACAAGAGATGGAGATGTAAGGGTTAGCATTTTCTTTTCTCCCATCTCACAGCTTCCTTTTGACCCCATTTCTCACAGCTCTGAGTTTAAAGCAATGATGGAGTGTTTTGTCGGTATAGAAAATAACAAATCCAAATGCCTGTTGAGACTGGAAGAAAGATTTATCCTGCTGAGGAAAATGAAAATTCTGTTATGGATAAAATGTGGAGCCAGGTTTTCCCTTTCTGTTTTCCTAGAAAGCATGTGAATCTCCCTAAGACTTTTCTTTTTGTTCCTCTAAGCTTCAGCTCAAGTCACCTCCTTCTATACAAGGCTGTCTCTTGTGTTGGAGAAGAGATGTTCTCTGAGAAGAAGAGGTGAAAATATCCAGCAGTCCTGGATGAACTGAACTGATAAAAGAAGTGACTGTCACAATTTCTGCAGCAGTTTTGTTGTTTTTATACAACCAGTCCACAACTGTATCTCCTCAGCAGGGCATTCAAAAGAGCAACAACAACAACAACAATGGCCTCTATGCCAACCACTTCAATTTCTCGGTCAGACTAGTCTCTTGAGAAGAGCAGTACAGCTTGTTAAAAATGCTGCATTATTTTTCATCACAGTTTTTCTGATACTCTTGAGAGAGATCATGAAATCTGTGTCTGGAGTAGTTAGCTCTCCAGGGCTGAGCTGCTAATCTCCACTAAGAATGGTACATGGGAACTGAGGAGATAGGACGAAAAAGGGAAACAAGAGGAGACATATTACCGTAAATGATGTATTTTTAGGTCATTAAAACTCAAAATGCAGGGCTAAAATTTGTTTCTCTAGAAACAAGAGACATTGAGATTTCTAGACCTCACCATTTCTTAGTGAGGAAACAGAAGCTTGAGCTGTGCAGTAATTGGGAAAATAGGATGGCGATGTGGTTAAAAACTATCACGCACATGAAGGAGCAAGTTAACATTCCTGGGCATAGTCATTAGCCCAGCTGTTAAGTGATTCAATCTGTATCCTAAGTACTTTTTCCTAAAGAATTTCTTGCATTATTTTTTTGAGGGGAAAAAGGAAGAGATAAATAGAACTCTTCTGTATTCAATGAGTTGTCATAGATGAAATCCTGATCACACTGAAGCTTACAGAGGGGTTTCCATTTATTTCAGCAGAATATGGAATTCACCATGTGTATAGGTTTGTTCTGTACTGAATGTAAGAATTAAATACAATCACGTAACATGAATAATTAATTACAATCAAGAGAGTACTGCAATACTCAACCGTAAGCATATTACTCATGGACACATCTCAACAGGTTTGGATGCTGAATTTTGAGAAGAAATGTTAGGACAACAAATGATCACCACTTGCTGAACTTTCACTGTAAAAATGGGGCTGGCTGCTTTCATTAGAGTAGATTATAAGATTTCATGATACCAGTTTCATCAGGAATACCTGCAGAATATTTGTAGCCCTGCCTGTCATAGGCAATAAAAAAACCATAGTGTTCTAGCTGGTGTACTTGTTACACCTGAAAGTAGGCTTCAGTCATGCTTTAGTTTACTACTTTATGTTCACATATTTCTTTGCTCCAACTTTGAGTTTCCCATCAGCTCAGGGTAAACAGTTGTCAGGGAAAGACCAGAGAAGATGAATCAAGTATGTGAAAGAAACCCACTGGGGAAGTGTTAGATAGGCAATCTATAAAGAGCGCTGAATGCCTCCTAAAATGATCAGAGGCCAAGAGGATGTTAGAGCAAAGTGTTGTTCTGCACACAAGTTCTATTCTTGCTCTTTGCTTGACACATACAGAGGGCCATCATCAGAGATGGACCATGGGTACACACTCTTGTCCTTGAGGCACTATGGTCGTTCTTGTAGCCCACCAGCCTATTTTGCTGAGGGGGCAGACCCACACCACCATCACACATGTTACAACCTCTGAACGGTGTTGCTTACCACCATCTCTGTCTCTTCTCTGATCTGAAAAATCATTTATACCAGCACTCAAAATATGAACCTGCTCCCACCCCTCTCAAGACCCCCAGAACAGTTCAATGGCTACTTCTACCAGTAACTTACTAATGTTAAGAAAAAGGCCACAGACCTGAAAGTCATTATTTTTGCATCTGGCTCTTAACTTTCATATGAGGAAGCAGAGAAATGAAAAAGAGCAAAGACCTGAAAAGACTATGAGGTGTCCCATTGCAATTACATCTATTCGCAAAAACTATGAAATTCAAGAAAATGTTATTAACTAGATGACCTTTGTTTTTCTGAAGTGTTCTCTCTCACCGTTATATTGTAGAAAGGATAAATATATACATATATTTGAAGACTCATCAAGATACAATGACGATAATGATTTAATAGTTGCAACTTCTTTACATACTTCCAGAAGATTAATGGAGAACTTAGAACATTCTAACAGACCTGGCAGGAAGCACCTTCCAATGTTTACAGAAGCAGGACTGAATTTACAGGGCAAGACCATGCAGACCGCCTTCACTTCAGTACACCGCTACTCCTAACGCATCTTCTGAGGTTCAGAAAACTCTTCTCAAGGCATCTTTGGTTGCTCATCCCATTGTACCTACTGGTGAGTTCAGTGAAATGCAATGTACCACGTCCAATGCCAAAACAACGGTGATAAAACTAATCAGAAAATATAACAGTACATTAACTGCTGCTGCATAAACAAAAGCAGATCAAGTTGATGTGGGTCATATTATTATGTCATATCCAACAATTTTTTACTGTCATAACCCTCTTCTAACTCTAAAAATGTACTTTTCTCTAAAAATATTTCATATTTTTAATAAGGGAAAAATATTGTACATCTGACCCCTGGGATCATTTATTGATTTTCCCTCATTTCCTTTGCTTCCTTATATCTTCACTGTAAATTCCTAACCACATATTTTTGGCATGCTTTTTATTTAAAAGATTTCTAATCCAGATGCTACAATTTGCATCATTTACTCAGATATCTAAGAAACAAATTTCAAAGTTTGGGCCAAAAAAGAAAGAAAAGAGGAGTAAGATCTATTTTCTACAAGAATGAAAACATGCAACCTGCTAACACTATTAGGTGCTACCACAAGGAACATACACCCTACTGAGTCCCATTTTCCCACTTCAGAGCACTAATGATTGACCTCAAAGAAACCACTTGATTTACATCAGGGATTTGGGGTTTTAAGACTATCTTTGCACAGCTACGAAAAGCATCTACAGGCTGACTTTCAATTCATTTTGCCAGGTGTTAATATTTGTTAATTGCCAAACAAAATCTTTAATAAATTCAATGCCATTAAGTTTTCGGGTTGGGAAAAATATGAAAACATTCCCCAGTTCCCAGCATTCTGCTTCAGATATTTGTCTTGGATAAATACCATACCTAACTATGTTTCTTCTCTATTACTGTCACATAACATACAGGGTGGGGGAAAGGGAAAAGGGAAAAAGGAAAAAGGAAAAAAAAGGTGGGAAATCATAATTTTGTATTTCTGAATGTACTCCAAGTTTACAAAAGAAAAATCAGTATCTGAATGCCCCACAGACTTTGCACCAATGACTAGGAATCATCAAGCTGCCGTTTGCAGCTCTGAAATATTTTTATCATCTTTGTATTTGAGCTTCCCATGCTTTCATTTTCTAATGATGTGTTAGTGAGGTTGTCAATGCAAGCTATGAAGAAGAATTTGTTCCTCATCATAGGATCTGAGAAGGCTGTCCTATGATGTCTCTAACAGTGGCCACCACAAGAGGAAGAAGGGGAGGAGAGAAAACATGAGTCTTACTGAGTCACCCTTTCCCTACTTTACTCTTCCACATTCAGGCAGGTAACCCATAGCCTCCTTGAGCCCTAGAACAAATGGGTGCTCTTTGACTTCATGCAAGTCTCTCTCCCATCTAAACACATAACATAGGTAGCAGCAGCCACCTGACATTTCTGTGTACCTAGTCTGTAGGCAGCCTGTCCCTCTAGATGTATTTTCTCCTCGCGTGTGCCGAGGAATAAGTTTCCAGTAGCACAAATGGTTTCTGTAGACATTGCATTGTGGCACCCTCTGCACTGACAACCAAGCTCCATCAGTCATGTTTCTGTTACCATCCCCAGTTAAGCTTAGATTTTAGCCACTTTGAAAAGAATGCACGAGGTTTGGGGTTTTTCTTGTTTGCTTTGCTTTATTTTCTTTCTTATTACTATCAAACTGAGGCTCAAAAAGTTTTCACTCTGTTGCTAGCAATTGCCAATTTTAATCAAGCCCCAGACAAAGCAGCCCACAAATGCATTTATTATTAAAACAAACTTCTTTAAAAATTCAAATCTTAGCTTATTAAAAAATATAATAAAGACTTTTATGTAGTTTAGTATGCAAGAGTTAGATTGCTTGACCTCTCTTTTAATGACTTAATTAGCTGTACTAAAGCCCAGCTGGGCCTCTGCTGACAACATAGCTAGATATTTCAATCAGGCAGTGTTATGGAGAATAAGTAATAAATGCTACCTTGTCGCCATACAGTCCCAAACCAGAGTGCATGCTGGTAATGCTAAATTTGATCAGTATGCCTCATATTTCAATTAGTCGTGGTCTGAATCACTAAAACTGTGTAATGTGTATGAATTCCTGATATCAGATACAGAGCTACAGGCTCCCACAGTTAGAACCCGTTGAGTTTGCTTTTATTAGCAGCCAATTAATGGCCAAAATCTGCATTGCTTTTAAAATTTATAACCTCTATTCCAGCTGCATCCATGGCTCCTAGTATACTGTATACAGTCAGATCCATATCACTGTCGCAAGTCAAACAGCTGCAAACTGTATTCTGTCTGCAGAACTGAAAAATCCTTCTATACAGAAGCTTTTTTTTTAACCTCTTAGAAGTTCTTTTCAAAGCCCAGCAGCACTAGTCACTTTGCGACAATGAGCGATTTAATACAGAAAGAAAGAAATCTACACCAAGGTAACCTCTTGGGATGTGCTAGGTTTTCAAACGAATGAAACCCTATCACTTTGGCACAGCACAAGGGCAAGCAAAGCCACTTCTCCTGACCAAGGCTAAGAAAATATAAACATATAAAACCCGACCCTCATTGAAAATTAACCCGTTGAAGTCTAGAGTCATTAAAAGATCCCGCCAACACAACGATTAAGATTTTAAACCAACTTTCACAAATTAGTAACAGTGGAAATTGTAACGCGGAGCCCAGCGATCCGTACAAGCTTACTGCAGAGAGCGGGGCTCGTGCCGTTTTCCCCCCCAAATGGCTTAATGAATACTTGAAGATTTCTAGACATTATTTTTAGGAACAAGTCTCTATTTCTGTTACATGATACGGCAGAAAATTTCGATGTGGTCAGATTCAGACACAAAGCGTCGTAGCTTTATGTCCTGGTCATGTCATGTCACAGAGCCGTACGACAAAGGTATATTTGACGTCTGAAATTAGGCCGTTATTTTTTAAAAGTAATTTACCATATGTAAAAATGTGCAGGCCTACAACATTTTTGGACATCTGATAGTCTAGTGTTATCTGAGACAAACAGTGAATGTTTCTGTTCTTTCCTCTCTCTCCAAGCCACTGACCAAAAAAAGAAAGAAGGAAGAAGAGCATGGGGAAAAAAAAAAAAAGACTGCATTTACAATTCAGTGATATGGTAGTGACAACAGACAAAAGTATTCACCTGGTTAAGTGCCTCCGTTTTATACACAGGAGTGTGAAAAAGCACTTTTCCAACAGTAATACACGGCAATAAAAATGTTGTGCTTGGATAATACAAACTGCTGTCATGGCTGTTTAAAAGACAATAAAATCCAGTTTTATAAAATTCAACCACTAATAGCCAGCATTCTTTCTAACTGCTTAAATACTGCAGTAAGACTCCTAATGCCACTGTGAAATCATAAGCTAGTACTTCAAAGGTGTTCTATCTGTTACAAATTTAATCTTCACTGGTATGTCACAACTCATTTCATCCCAGAAGCTTTGAGATGCAGCATAGCGGCATTTTTGTTGTCCTAGGCAACCTGAACCAAACTGTTAAATACCTGTCTGATGCCCCTACAATGATCGCAGCAGTATTGCTTACAGGATTTACAAGAATGGCTATCTCAAAAAATTGAAATTTTTCCGTTCCACTTAGTTAAGAAAAAAAAAAAGAGTCAACTGGTTTGATTCTTCCCAGCGCTTATGAAAGATGTTAGAAATGTTTTATGCTTTTAATGAGATTTTAAAAAAATAAACACATTTTAAAATGGAATACAATAATCACACAGTAGGAAATTTATTCTGAAACTCACTTGGCTCCCTCTGAAGCTGGGAGAGATGGGCAGAAGGCAGGCGATAATCGCTATAGGTGTAAAACTGGTGCAAAAAAAAGGGGCAAGAAACACACCTGGCCATAACAGGGGATCGTTCTCCCTGCATTAGATTTGTCCTTATGAATAAGCACGTGTGAGGCATTCCTAGACAGGCTCCTCTTTTTCCCCCTGAGAATGAGTAAGTCATATTTTAGGGTTATTCATTTGAAATTATAGTAATGAAACAGAGTAATAAAAACATGAAAATAAATTGAATTAGGATTAGACGTGATTGGCTTAATTTTCTCCCCCATCTGCTCATGTTACAGCTTTCTGAAAGCCTGGACAGAATAGGTTGTCGGAAGACATGAAAGAAACTGTTGTACGTAACAGATGATGGACACAGACATCTCCCCAAATACCTGGCTCCTCTCAGCACGCTGACCACTCACACTGGGAAAGATCACCCCAGGAGAGATGGGGTTTGCTTGGAAATGAACTGTTTATTTCAAGCCTCGAAGATAGGTAAAATGGAAATTGATAATTTGCAAAGAAAAATAAGGAAAAAAAAAAGCGTAAAAATCATGTGGAAGCACCAGAGTCCACCAAGTTTAGGTAGGATAAAGATACGTGTTTGAAACTACTCAGCTGTAACCAGCAGGGATCCCTTTGATTTTCGAATTTTTACACACATTTCAGATAAAATCAGGGAGGAAAAAAAAAAATCCAGCACTCAAGAACATCAAGTGGATTTGTGACTCTCTCTGGAGGACTCTGGGCCCTTACAAACATATGAATGGATTATGCTGATTTTATACATATTTAATCATCGTAATCCACGTGTTTTGATATATAATCTGCAACCCACATTACAAATTGAAGAACTTTATCCACTTTATAATGCCTCTATGTTATACACAGCAAAATATTTCATTTAGTAAATACATTAATTAAATAAATATATGTGAAGGGAAAAAAAAAAAAAAAAAAAGAACGTTCTACAAGTACTTTCCGGGTTCGGAATTCCAGAGACCAAATCAACGAAAAAAATAGACTGAAAATTGATTTTATGGATATATATTTTTAAACGTAAAATGACAGTGATGATTTGCTTACGTTTCTACTATCTTTTTTTTAAAGTATTATATATTTTTTAAAATAAAAAACTACATTGATCTCTCTTCTGTGTGTAGACCTTTGAAATATGTTTCATTATGCAGTTGATCAGACTGAGATTATTTAAAGGTTTGAGCTCTGCTACTGAGATTATTTACAGTAGGTTCTGCTACTGTAAAAGGAACAATCAATCAATTGCTGTTTTTCCACTCACCCAGCTTCCAAAAAGCCCATTACAGGTTGCACAATCAGAATAACACATACGAAAGCTACAAAATNAAAGAAAGAAAAGGAAGGAAGGAAGGAAGGAAGAAAGAAAGGAAGAAAGGAGGAAAGGAAGAAAGGAAGAAAAACAAAAAGAAAGCCCCAAAAAACTGAAATAAAGGATCATGCATAAGAGTAGATACAGGCTAGAAGGAGCAGTATGAGCTAAATGACGACTGTGAAATAAAACCACAGATGTGCTCAAAGGTATTTCTGGAAGCCTAGAAGCAGAGTGTCAGACGCGCTCCGCTGCCTCGCAGCACGGAGTGATTTGAGGGGGAGCGAGACATTCCCACACTTTCTCTTGGGCAATGCAAAAACTTTTATAAACGTGTTATTAGAAAATTGCTTTGACAATCAAGAATGGAGAAGAAGAGAATTCCCACGTCAAGTATATATATATATTTTAAGAGTAACTTAAGGGCAATACGCGGTATATCCGTTCAGTAGGAATGTCCATGTGCACCTCACTCCTGGCTTGACTTTGCTCTGCCATTCATGAATTATGCAGCCCTCTCTAACTCAGAGAAACAAGAGTGAATTATGCTGCCCACTGTCACATATTATCTCTCTGGATGCACACACTTTAACACTCAGGTTTGAGTGTGTTTGTATTCCATCGTGGCCACCCTGAAACATAAACCCGCTCTGGGATTGTTGTTCTTACGCACCTCATACGTGTACACACTAGTGAGCTCACATACACGGACGTGAATAAATCACACAGATGCTGGTAAATAAAACACCGAGGCAAAAATATAGCGGAAGAGGGAATTTCCCTGAGGATTTGCAAATTTGTAAAAATGGTCCAGTTCACTGTAAAGAGGTAAAAGCGACTTCTTCTCTACAGCACAGTTCTCGGCCAGCTCTGTGACCATTAAACCCTTTATCCCCACCAGCAAAGATTCAATCCTCGCTGGCATTTTTCCTGTGCTGTCAGCAGCACCTAGTCCTTCTCAGCCCTAGCACCGGCACTGGGTATTTCATTATGCAAGTCGTTATCTGCTCTTACAGGGCTGATTCTATTATCATTTTACAAGTGACTTTTTAATTACTGTTACATCTAAGATGAGATTTGGAATTTAAAAACACGCACACATGGGGTTAGGCTGTTCTTTGATTATTAAAACCTTGAGGTTCATAGACTCTGCGGGTCAGATGGGACCACGGCGATCCTCTGAGGACGGCAGGGCTGCAAGGCAGGGTCGGTGCCGGACCGACATCCCACCAGCCAGGGTACAACCCCCTCGGGCTGCCGGGCGAGGCCCTAAATTTGGGGAAGAAACTTGAAAGAGGAAATTTCTCCATCTGCAGATTTCCTGATATGCCCCGTCCATTAAAATGCAATTCTAGTATGCATTGTTGATAATTACTTTTTGTTCGCCATACAATAGGGATTGGTGGTGTTTAAATTATCCCTAGAATGTACAGAATTGTGCTTTTTGAAGTAATCCTCTGTAATAAAACAGAATGCATTTTGTCAGATAGCTGGGTTTTTAGCTGTGCTGTAATAAAGGTACTTAAAAACGTTGCCTCAGGCAACTAAAGCAGGGTTTCGCTTCTTGAGGAAAAGCAAAGTAAAATGAAAATTTTCCCACACTGCACAACCTAGTCATTAATTTTACTGTAGGCAGCCAGACATGCATGCCAATGTTTTCACTGAGTAAACGTATGTTTTACCCGTTATATTCTTTACAACTGAAGAAAATCCAGCTTCAAGGATTCTGTGCTTCTATAACTCTTACCGAATATTAGATCTTTAATTTCACATTTTTATATCCAAATGAAATGTAGTATCACGTCATTCCTCTTCACCCTATTATGTTGAAGCTAGCATACCATGGTAAATATTTTCCTTAACTTTGACAGGCACGCAGACGTATATAAATTCACATCACACTTTTTACCATTTATACACATTTAAGAAAATAGAAACTGCCTCTTACAGTAGTATTATATAGAGATTTTTTTAAAATAATAGAAATTGCATTTTACAATCTAGAAAGTAAAACAGAAACCACCTTCTAAATCCGTCTTTTTCCTCTGAGGAGCAATTACCATAATATATGTGTGTATTTTGAATGACCAGCTGAGGAATAACGAAGCACTTACCAACAAAAAGTGCAGTTTATGCAAACACTTGCTTAAATGCCTACATAAACACATAGATCTAAAAGTCTTGCAGCCTCTGTTCTATTTAGACATTTGTTATTAAACAGAAATCTCTCTGCAGATGTCCTGCTTGTTATGTGCTCTGACAAACAAGGCCTTCCAACGGGAAAAACCAGAAAGCTGCAGAAAAATCTAACTCTGCAAAAATATCCAAAGGAGGAATCAATTTAACGACAAAGTGGAAAGATCTGATAACTCTCTGACATGCTATACGTGAACAATTCTCTCAGCTGCAGCCGAGAAAGTATCAGTTTAACAGCTGTAAGCACACAGCACAGATGCCGTGTGTTTATCCCTGATGTGTACACGTTTGATAGAGGTACGCTATTTCCACAGAAATATTTCCTAAGCACCGACTGTCTCATATTGGAGAATAATTTCAGACGAAGAGAACATCCCATTCCAACGCAGCACTTTCACTTACATCATAAATGAGGTGTGACCAGCAGAAGGCAGTGTTACAATAAATATATATGCTACTGCTCATTTACAAGCCCGTTTGATATTGAGATTTAGAGTTTTCCTAACTTTTCACAATACAACTGCTGTTTTCCCTAGGCACTTAATACCAAAACCATCTTCTCAACATAAATAAGCTTACAGAAGTACTTAAAATACTTCAGAAACCATTTCTTTTGTACTGCGTTGCTCTTACTTGAAAAGTTAGCCTCTTCCACTTTTATTACATCGCATTTTCAGCTTTTTAAGTTCATCAGAGAATTGCATTCACACTTACCATTGCAACACAGCATTTTGCTGAGCTGTGTCCTCACGAAACAGGGCTCACACACTGTTGAGAAGATGGGCATTGCCTCCACAGCAGTTTAGCTTACATAATTCACTCCAAAAAAAAAAAAAAAAAAGCTTCTAACATCATTTCTTATTAACCTTTAGTGGTTTGCTCATCACTTGGTAGAGCAGTGTCTGGTGTACCCTGAGTGGAACCACCGTAGGTATGACAGAACATACCATTAATTAAGCCTCCATCAAATGTTAAAGTAATAATGTCATTTAGTATGTGTTAGTATACAAAATCTGTTGGATACCTCTTCAAGTTTACAAAATCCATGTTAAAGGGACCAGCATTGCAAAAAAAATGTTACAGCATATGTTTGGATTTTTGTATTTCGAAGTCCCGACTACTTTATCTGAATTACAGATTTAGAGCTTTGTTATGTGTGATAGTTATGATAATATGATCACTAAAGGCACAGAGACAGGGAGACTCAAATCCCTTTGAAAATCCCTTTCTCCATTTCCTACAGCTGCTGCTGGAGTTTAATATCTGATAGAATGATGAAAAAGAACAGGCCGAACTCCAGTTTTAATAAAAATTTTAACAGGTCTACATATAGTTATGAAAAATGTTATTTGCAATGCCAATCTTTAATAAAATTTTCTTAAACCAAAGAAAATTCCCTGTAGGGAATCTGTTATGAATGTGTTTTTCATATGTACTATTTAAGGCTGTTTAAAGGTTATGAAAGTGGCTGGTAAAATAAGTTCTATCGCAGCACAACGAAATCCTACGTGCAGTCACACTTTTGCATTTAATCAAATAAGCGAGTCCTCCAATTTTTCATGTTTGTTCCAAAACAAATATTTTCAGTTTGCATTAAAACTTTTCTCTAAGTTAACGGGAATGATTCTTAGCACGTGCATTAGCTGCAGAAAGAGATGAGCCTGGCACAGATTTCCTCACTGCTGAGAATGCGTTGATGTTGAACAGTGTTTGCAGGCAGAATTGTCAAAACTCGTGTGCTTCATCAAGCAAAATTCTCTGCCACGCTCAGCTGGGGGGATGCTTAAATAATACTTAAGCATTTGAATAAATACACCTAGAAAAAGCCAAAGTTGCAGAATGTCGCTTTCTAACTTTGCAGCCTGGGTGACCACCGTGTATCTTAAATAAGTGCTTAGTGAAGTGCTCTAACTGTGTCAAATCCTTGTTTCTCACAACAATACTACTGAACAGAAGTTCTAACTCATTATCTATGCCTCTTCAAAGGAGAATTTTTGTAGAAAACATGCACTGGAAATCAAGTTACTCTTCCATAAAGCAGCTACAACATTAAAAAAAAAAAAAAGACACATTCATTCTTCCAAATATATTAAACGTCACCAACAAATTATATTGCAATCCTTTTAATCCCAAGTCCTTCCGTCATCACTAATGTGCATCTTGAAGGCTCGCAAAACTGCCTATATTTACTATACCACTTTTCTGTTCCTAACTCCTTTATCTTCCCCCCAACCCATGAGTCTCATTGGCATCTCCATGATCATCTGAGAATATAACATTAAAGCATCTGATATGGAGACAGCGCTGACTCTTAAACAGAGTAATCTGTGCAAAATCATTTCTTTTACAGACAGGTCACTCACAACTACAAAAGACAATGTCCGCCCTCCAGAAAGAGATTACCTTTTACTTCTGACTCTAGATTAGCTGAATTATGAGAGTGAGAGGAGTGGTGGAAATCACCAAACCATGCTGATCAAGCAGTCTCCCCCACCTTAAAAATCTCCGACTACGGAAATGCATTCACAGAAGCTGCTCTGTGCCCATCTGTCTGGGAGAGCACATGTTTTTGTATAGATTGATGGGAAATGACTGGAGCCAACTTTGAACTTTCTGCAATATTTTAAAGCTTTATCTGCTTTATCTAATCAACAAAAACTGAGAATGTCCAAGTTAGGGGGATAGTCAAAAAATCTGCTATTATAAATGCGACTAGCAAATTCAAAGACTGAACTTTCATTACCTTAATTAAATAAAGTTATTTAAAATAATCTAGCATTTTTCTTTTACATATTATCAGCCTCTTTACTTTAAGGTTCTCTGAGGTTCGTATTTCCTGTGACCTTAAGCAGGGGATTTGAAAAAATTTGGAGGAATCAAGGTAACAAGAATGTATAAAAGAATAATTTATTGCTGTGACCATTTTGTCCTCTGATTTCTGTTTTGGGATTACAGTGGATTATCTCTGTCTAAAACCTATTTTTCATATCCCTCTGGAAATTAATTGACAAGTTCACAAACAGGAAAGCAAAATTAAGAGATCTAATCAATAGTTAAACTCAAACCTTTATGCTACAATAACTTTGAACATAATTTTCTAAAGTGTTGGTTGGCTCCTCAGACAGAAAGCCTCCAGAAGAAATTTCAACTAGCACCAGAAAAGACTTAAAAGGAACATCTGAGATAACTAGTTTGAAACAAAAACTTTGTGAAAATCAAGCAAACTAGGCAAATGTTCATCACCTACACAAATTACATTTGTCAATGCTTCATTCCTGATGTCAATTTTTTTTAATCTAATAATCATTCCTAAGAAAGACATTATTTGCAAAGAGAGCAGCAAAGATGCTACAATTTTTCTGAAGTATTTAAATTTTTATGCCTGAATTACTTTATCAGGAAGAAATCAGACAAATTTATACCAAATTAGATAAACTCTAAACCGCCAATTTTAATAAAACGATTCTCATTGGAGATATTTTTTTCAAATTAAAGTAAAAAGAATATCTGATCAACCCTTTCACCCAAATCCTGTTTATTCTTATTTTATCTGTAGGAATTCACATTAAAGACATCCATATATTAAAATCAATAAATCACTGTTGGAAAAAAAAAGCTTTTTATTCTGGAAAACGTACAGGATCTTCTCTTTTTAAAATCACTTGGCAAAAAAATTAAAGCCATTATTGCTCTGAAGTGTTTGTTGCAGCTTTTAGTCTTCCAAAAATATGAGCGTGTTCAATTGGTTTTGTACTCAAAATTGGTTCAGTATATTTTTGAATCTTCCGCATTACTTTACTGTATCAAAATCCACTAACAAACAGAAGAGGAATCCTGTGATTGAGCTTCTAAATGTGCACACAATTTCCATCATATTAAAATGAATTTCTTAGATCTTATATCAAGATTATTTCAGGAGAATAAAGGAGATATACTGAATATCTTATTAAGAATGTGTTTGTTGCAAAGTTTAATCTCTAACTTTTTAGTCAAAATTATTTCAGCTTGTTGCAGTTGTTTGAAATGACCTGGGATTCATTCTGGGTTTGTGCAAGACCTACAGTCTTTTTTTTATTTTATTTTTTTTATCTGGAAGATATCTAAATTATTGTTTTTTGAACTGATTAGTCTGCACATGACAAAAAATGTGCCGTTTCCTCCTATTTCTTTGGAGGAGTTTGTTAGTATAATTTTCCCTCCCTCTTCTTCTGGAGATTAACAACTTTAGGATCTTGTGGAAAGCTTTGGTAGAAATCTGGTGATCCACATCTGTCCCTCTTATTAGTAGGAAACTGGATTTAGGAATGTAAAAATTACTTCCCTTTTCTTATTCCCAAACTGCAGGTATTAGAAAGTTTCCATAGCAACTACAAAGCATCACTCCAGTCCCCAAGTAACTCTCCAATGACAGCCCTAAAAAGCATTTGTGATGTCGAAATTTTGTTTTATTTATTGATTTCAAAATAATTTTTCTCTAGGAATATTGTGAATTTCTGCTCAGACTCCCATTTTAAGTTCAGGTAGCTCTGTGAAGCAGAAGCCTACCTTGCATCCAACCAGACACCAGCCCACTTTTGGGCTCTAAATAAATAACACAAGCTAAGAAGAATATTTTTTAAAAGTTGATGAAAAAGAAAATTAGAATGCTCCTACGTCCTTTTTGCTTTTAAAGGGAATTAACAATCCTGCTAATGATCTCTGCCCAGCTATGAGCAAGGATTTTCATGACTTCAGGCTATCTGTAACTGATCAACTGCACTGCTTGGTGTTAAGAAATTTTTTTTTCCCATTGCTAAAGCAAAAAGATCATTTGCTTTCATTGCTGCCTTTGTTATCCGTTCTACATACTAAATGACATACTGTCTTTTTTGAATTTTGCTTATCTTTAAGATCACAGAAACACAACATGCTGATTGTACCTAATGAAGAGATCAACACCACCCAGCATATAACCATTTAGAAATAAAATCTGGGGGGATTTCACGCAAACACCGTGCAGCTAGGACTCAAAAAGAGACAAGGAAAACTAATGACATGGTGTTATCTTTGATGCAGTGGCATGATTTTAACATTTATGGATTTCAAATATGTACATTTTTGAAAATCTGAAACAAAACCAAGACGACCAATTCTTCTAGACAGGGCCTGATTCACCTCTCACAGCAGTCAGCGGAAAACTTTTCAGCAACTTCAGAGACTGTCAGTCCAGTCTGCGTTACTCATTCACTCTGCAAATAGCTTGTTTATCACATGGCGTAAGAACACAGGTACCACATCTGAGATTCAAGACATTGAACAAAACCACAAGTTTAAACAGCAAAATCTGTTGCAACAGCCCTGCAAACATATAAACAAATTACAAAATTTACCCCCATAAGCAATCCTTTATCATTGCGTCCATTCGTGTGGGTTTGTTCGTGTGAGTAATGCAATTCATTCACTTAAACAGTCGCAGAACTCGGTATTAGAGATGTGTAGTTTTCTTCACACAGCTACACGTGTACGTGGCAATTTCACAGGTCATTGCACTATATATAATTTTGCAATGGGCTATAGAATTTACGGTCCCTTTGAAAACTAACGCCGCGATCTTGCGAGCGCTTACTCTTGCCCGTAACTGCACTCGTGTGAATACTGCTGGACTGCTCTCAAGAGTAGTGTTACTGAAACACATAAGCATTTGCAGGTTCAGGACCTGAAACGGTTGATACCACACAAGCCCTGTACAAGGGCTGCTAAGGCACCCTCCTGAAAACACTTACTCCTGGATGTACAACAGCTGTGCTTATTTCTGGGGCTCACCCCTTTGAAATCAAGAGCAGTAAGTGCTAAATTCACTACGAAATATTTAAACTGTACCTAAGTGTTTCCCCTTGTCTATCCCGACAGGGAAAGCTAGTGTAAGAGGAACTCAGTCTCTCAGGTTTCCTCAGGTGTGGGAAACCAGTCTGGAAGCACAGTGATCTAGCTGTGCCCAAGCTCTAGCTCTACTGCAAGAAAAAAATGGACAAATGCAGCCTTGCCCAGCCCCTGATCTTCCTGGAGAAATAATCCCCTGCCGACCCAGTCCTGCTCAGTGCACCAAGCTCCAAGCCTCTCATAAAACTAAGAGCGACCGATTTCTTGGGGATTATTGATTAACAAAAACATTTTGACAGAAAACTTTCACAGAAGCCTCGCATAAAAACCCAAGACTCAGACAGGCATGGCACGTCCAAATCGCACTTAGGAAAGGGTAACAAAACCCCATGCCTTTCACACTCTTCCTCACCCACCACTAACTACTAAAACAGCCCAAAGGTTGCTTTACAACCTGGGCAGCCTTCCCTAGAGCCCAGCAGTTCCATCTGCTCCGTGCCCAGCTGGCAAACCCTGTCTGCGGACGCTGCCTTCGGATAGCAGCATCCAGGCGGCACGTACTGCTGGACCGAGTGGAATACTTCTTCTGTTTTACACCCTTCACCCAGACACTTTTGTTTATTTGCACTGTTTGGTTCTCATTGTGGGTTTTATCTTGGCTCAGAGATCAAATGCAAGCCTGCAGAGCCAGTAAGTGCAAAGCTGAATTGAAACAAGATGCCCGTGCAGAACTCGCCTGAGACACAGTTCACCTTAATAAATATTTTATCGAGATATGTATTAATAAACTGAAAATAAGTGCTTCTGTGTTGTTTTATAGCATCTAGTTTTCCAATTTGTTTCATTATATTTATGAACATATAAAAATTTTATCCACGTCTGTAGTAGCTGCAGCACTACCCCAACAATAGGCTTCAGATACCTGCAATACTAAAATTCTAAAATCAACATCACTACCCTCTCAAAGTCCTTGAACTCAGACTTCTGCAGTCTTTCAGTTCTGAAAAATGAACTTCAAAACATTAAAAGAAACCACAACACCTATCCACCTACCTCTCTACTCACACTTCTAATGCATCCTGAATATTTTGGAACTGAAAAATAGGAGTCTACCCTTAAAGAAAGATATAGCAAGAACGATGCTGACGTAGCGTAAGTAAGGAAATTAGCATTGCCCCAGTCCTAAGGCACATTTTTCCTCATAAGCAGCAGCAGAGTCTGAAGTTCATCAAAAGTGCATCAGTGTAAATCTAAACAGAACAATCCCGACGACATCTTTGCGATTCATGTAGATGCGTTTCACATTCTCCATCAAGTTATTTTATCCTCTGTGCTAGTTTGAGCTGCTAAATAACACAACTTGGGTGCTCGCTTTAAGCAGCTTACAGATCCTCTGCATGTCACTAGCATCTGAATAAAAAGTACCCCACTAAAATACGACCTACAACAAGCTCTGACTCTTCACCCAATTAGTAAGATATAAAAGAGATTATGGATGATTATGCAATTTCATGACCGTGCCGCTACTGATTTTTTTATTATTTGAATATTGATGTATTTTATCTGCATGAGCTATGTTTAGCTTATGGTATGGGTTCTATGCACAATACTTCGCATATGCATATGATACGGGCTTCATCTACCCAAAAACATTCTTTCCTTAATTTGTCACTGAATGAAACAGAAATATGTCTGCTGATGTGGGATATTCTTCAAATGTGATTTCTTTAAAAGGTGTTGAATTATACTCAGCAAGACCCCACACAGACAGAAGTATGGCACTTGGCAATCACCTTTTTTCCAAATTGATAAAAGAGGGCACTGAACACTAAAACCCATCTCTCACCCATTTCAGTTTGAATTAAGGGGGTTCATTAATATGGCCCATTATTTCTTGGAAAATAAAATTTCAAAACCATATTTAAGCACTTCAAAACGCCTTCTTAATAGTTTCACGTTTAATATCAACAATTTTGCTATACGCTTCGTCTCCTGCATACAGAGGCACAGAGTACCTTAGCACCAGGGTATTTTAAGCACCAAGTACCATCATTCTTTTATTCTTTTTTTTCTGAAGTTGCCACCATTAAGCAGTTTAAACCATTAAAATAACTTTAATATGACAGTTCCAAAACTTTCTAAAACAACAACAAAAGAGAGGGGCTTGGCAATGGAGTCCTGCTGGCATCGCTCTTCAGGATGTCATTGAAATGCCATAGTAGATGTGTGAGCACAGTTCTTTTAATATATACAGGTGGGGTGGTTGTTCATTTTCTCTTTTTTTTTAATTAATAGTGTAATAGAATTATGGCCCCTGGTAAGACATGAGTTTATGTTTCCATATGAATGCCAGAGAGTGTAAGATTTATCCCAGTTCTCTTCTTTTAGTGCCTGGCCCTACAGCTGAAGTACATCAGAAATACTGGCTGCCCATAGAGGAGCAGAAAGCAGAGCTTGGAGTGCACCCAGACTGACACGGTTTTATGGTCCACCATGCTGGAGGCACATCATTAAGTCACATGAGAGCATAAGGCCATTAGTGACAGTTAAGAATACCATTTACAGTACAAGGCACAGCAAAACCAGCATCACCCCAGCACCCTCCCCACCTAAGGGACTGTCACAACAAGAGCCACATCTCTGGGCTTTGCAGACCCTCCCACAGACCGATGGTGGGAACGCATGGAGGGTACCGAGTCAGCCCCTTCTCTTCTTCCTCAGTCAGCCTCTCCTTCCTCTTCTTCTCCCCAGGGAAATCTGGGGGCATACAGGCATCCTCTTTGGACCTTTAACCTCACCGTGCCTGGGTGAGATGCTCAGCAGCTGCCAGGCAGCTGAGTGCCATACCCTGGTGTCAATTAACTGCTGCACTGCAAAGAATAAGCAGCAAAAGGTGACGAGGGCTGAAATCACTAGTAAAAAGTGACTTAGAAAAAAGTTACAGCAGAAGAATTTTTCTTCCTCCTAACGATATCAGTCCAAAAATTGCATTTTCCCTCTCTATAAATTTTGTTTATATTCTAAAACCTTCAAAATAATGACACTACTGCTTGTAAAAAGTATCAGCCCTAATTAAAACTACTTTTTTTCTCAAGTGCTCAAGTCCTAAATCAAAACATTTACCTGTGAGGCGCATGTTGAACTCTAATGTCTGTCTGAAACGTCTTTAAGTGAGAACAGAAAATACCGACCTACCCATAGTGTTTGTGTAGGCAGTGGAATGAGAATATTTCCCATGAACTACACCCTGAGGGAGAACTCCATTAAGATACATACAAAAATGATTTTAAAAAAAAAATTAAATATAGTGGGGAGGAGGGGAGGAAGAGAGGAAATCAAATCACTAAAACAGGAATCTCATCTCCTTAAAGTGTTGGGGACTTTTTTCCTCCCCTCAAATATTTGTTTTCGCATCTAACTTCTATACTTCTTTTTTATCCCGCTTCCTCTTTTCTTTTTCTGAAGTAAGCTACTTTTTTATGTTGTTGTTGACACATCAAAACATTTCTGTTCATAGCTCAGTTGTGGGTCTTAGAGAAGATTTTGTATCTGAACAGCAGCTCATTCCACTCTGCTTTATAAAGGGAGTATCCCACACTTTGCAGACTATGAGTCACTGCCATTGCAGCTGTGACTCTGAGACCAGATTTCTTTTTCTGTATAGGCAGAAACGCTGCTTCTTGGGACTGTGTGCTGGTCTTTATTTATTAGCATGATCTAAGTATTTCCAGAACATTCCATCTGCTGCTTACTCAGAAAAGAGGTCCCTTGGAAAAGAGGGCTTTCGTCTATACACAGTCTGCTTTCTCTCTCCTCCTTTACTTCTCTTCCTATATTTGCGCTGACAAAGGGGGAATTTCTGCCAGGCAAAACGCATCTTGAAGTCACCCACTGTGCCAGGACCATTTTCTGTCCTCTGGGATCAGCATTCTTGCTGAACTTTTTGGGTCTGCCTCCAGACTCTTCACCCTTCATCAGCATTGAGCCCCAGAAACAATCACGGCGAAGTTGGTTTAATTTATGATCAAAATCACAGCACATCCCCCTTCATACAAAAGGGATAACAGAAAGACATATGTCTTCACAATACTGATCACATCCAGCCAAGACTGACTGTGTGGTGTTTAGAATTCAACACAACACCAGAACTTAGTTCAGCTTTCTAAGAAAGGACAGAGTATGTCACATAAAGCACAATAAATAAATTGGCTAAGGGAGGCACAAACATACAGATTCTTGAACACAGCGATACACGTTGGCCTGTCCAGAATTAACTGTCCATTGGACCTTCATGTTGCCTGGGTTTTTGCAAACAAGATTTCTGAAGATTTCAGAGGCCACTTACTGCCGTAGTAATGGCGGACACAGCTGCTATTCCTCCCTCCGCAAAAAGAATCCTAGGAGGAAATTTTTTATTTTAAACATAATTTGCCAGTTTCCAAAATATTTCTCAACTGACTAAAATCCTGCTTGAGAAAGTGAGATTGACAACTAAGTCAAACAATGAGTTAGAGGCTTCTAAATAATAATGAAAAAAAAAAGAGAAGATAAAAATACTAATATGCAGTAATATGAAATCAGATTAGCTATACACGGCTGCATCATGTCTCAGATGAAGGAAAAACCCTGAAGCTACAGAAGAACATCACAGCCCTTATTCCTTTGTTCCATAAAATATTTTTGTATTTTTTTCAGGGAAATAAGTATCAAAAAATTAATTCAGCGCATAAGCAATCTGAAAGGCTGTGCTACAATTAATTGCCTGTTCTTGTAGGTAACTAAACGATAGTGTAAATTAAATCAAACAGGAAATTTTGATACATATTACAAACTAGTATTAAAAGATTGAGGGTATGGTCAACTATTTTAATTTCTTCTCGTGCAAATCTATTATCTGAATTTCTAAACCGTTAAAGTAATTGTAATTATTAATTGTAATCGTTAAAGTAATTGTAACTATTATTTAAAATAATTGTATCATCACAGTTACATTATTTCAATGTTCATTTATTACAAACTTCAGGTTAATTTTGGTGTTTTTAGTAGCGCAGATGAAGAAGAAAATTTTTCTTCATTATGTACTAATATGGATCAGTACATAACAGCACAGTAAAACTAGGTCTGAAATTTCCATTTCAGAAGACTCACAGACTGAGCTGAGAATGATCCAATAGCTGTAGAAACACTTCTCTATGTATGACAGAGTCAGATTTCTTGCATTGATGTTGAAATCAGTCTGTGCTCAAAGCAGAGTATGTGATGTGATGTAAATCACACCAAAATTCTCCTTTGCGCTTTACAGCATGTACAACCCTTTCCTGGACTTGGATAACCCGCAGGCCTGGTGGGTCAGCTCAAGATTATTCATGTTGTTTCAATTCTGCGTTTTGGCAATTGGAACTGAAGGGTACAAAAAAGGGCCTGGGCACAGCAAGCAAGGAAAGACGAGAGGAGGGGACGCGTACATGGGTCCCCTGGCCCGTTATTGCCGAGGGCAAGGTAAGCCAGCAGGCACAAACAGCCCTGAGTCTGGGCTGGGAGGGAGAGGAGGATGGAGGAAGGTGTGTGGAAAACATTCACATTTCTCAGGAGTTTCCCAATCATTTTAGACCTTCACATGCTCTGACTCATTTAATTTGATGGTTCTCTACAAAGCCCAATTATGTCAAATAGTTTCAGTGCCCTTGTTCACACAGGCTCTGACCTGATGCTATTTTTACCCAAATACAATTAAATCACGTATTTCATTTCTTTTCAAAGTTTCCCATAAACTGGAACATTTTCCATACATCCACTGCGATAATTCAACCATTTTTTCCGTGTAATGCCAAACGTCCTCATTGTAGTGTTCTGAAATAAAAATAATTGAAATGCTACAAATGCATAACACAAAGCTGATAACGTGAGAGCGCAGATTAGACTTTTACCACTCAAATCAGAATGGAATCAGCATCTTACCACGTCAAACTCCACTGCCACAGTCATCTCTAGTTGGCCATTTGGCACAGCTTTGTCCATCAGCAGCCCATTTACAGTTACAAAGGCACACAATATATACATTAAAGAGACTGGCAAAAGGTATGTTTTCGAATGAAAAGGCTTAACATGAGACTTCCATATCAGTACTTAACCACATAAAATAAAAGTGCCTAGGGTTTCCAGAAAGGTATTTGCAGAAGAGCTGAGCATTAGCGATCCCCTTCTGTGGGAGTCACAGGAGCTCAGCACCTTAGGAAAAAACAGGATGCTCTAAATTAAGTCTGGAGGTGAATTTAAGACCTTAAGATGTAAAGTTACGCAAACACACTTTTCATAATACACACAGATACCACTGGGGTGAGGGGGAGACACGACAAAGGGAAACCCTCATGGAATTGTAGATCAGTTTAGAGAAATGAAGTGCAACATAGATTTCAACATGCAAGCTGGAATCTTTACCTTGTTGCAGACAAACAATCTCAATTAGTAACTGTACATGCTTATACTGCGTGCTCATTGATGCTGTTACACTGCCTTTTTTTTTTTACGTGCAGAAAAAAAGTAAAACACTGTCTATAATTATAAGCCTGAAATTCATGTTCCTACGTTCTATTTTTTTTTCCTTTAAGTAATATAATGCATCTTTGCAGAGCTAAGCAAAGTCTAAAACTAGAGATTAGCATTGTTACACTTGGAAATACCTGCTGCTGTAATAAAAAGCAGGCAGATTCTTCCCCCCAAGCCAATCTGAATAGTTTTCTCTCCATTTAGTGGAGTACGTTGCTTTTAATTGCACAGAGAACATACCTGGCTTGTAGTTTCTATCCAAGCAGTGCAATATCATTTGGCTTTCAAAAGATATCACCGGAATTAATTCCTAATAATGCTGAGTGTTCTCCTCTGAGCTAGAGTGAGGTAAAAACATTTCTTTGAGCTAGAATTTTATTCATTTTCAGATCATTTACCATGAAAAAAAAAAATGATTAGCTAGACTGTTTTCTTTTTCTTCCTTAATCTTTCTCCTGTCTCTCCTTTTTTTCTTTGTTCTTTGTCTATCTCTTTCTTATTCTCCCTTCCAACTGCTAGGAAAAGGCTGTCTCTAGCCAAATATTCACAGTGCTGCTATTACAGACCATGTATATATTACTTTATTTACAGTATTTTTATGAATTATTCCTTTTAAACTTGGATGTATGAAGAAAAATTTTGTTTCTAAGAAGCAGTACAAAATAATTGTCCGCACTGAGAGAATCAGTGCTCAGGTTTCAAAACAATGGGACAACCATCTTAAACCTCCACTCTTAGCACTGTTGCTCTTTTGCCTTTGTTCTCTACTTTGGTGCCAATATTTTTTTCCAAAATACACACTGTAAAAAGAGGCCAGTCTGCAAAGGTCTGACCTTAACAAAAATACTCCCATGCTTTTCTTAGTCATATTTTTCTCAGTAAGATATTTCATTTAAGCAATCTACAAAAGTGAATTTGCTTTTAAATCAAGAACTAAAAGCTGTTCTTTTTCTCTTTACTAGTAGCACAATCAACTTTTGCCTGGATATGCAGAGGTGTTTTTTACCTTGCCGTATACAAATGGTTGATAATTTTTTTTTTAATGACTACTTTGTGATGCTGTAGTAAGATTCATTTTTGTTATTATTTTTAGGAATAAATTAAACAATTGACCAGTGCAAAGTAAAAATAACTACTGCTCCCTAAAATAAAATCATTTTTAATTCAAATCCTCATTGAATCAGAAACCAGCTGATTTGTACAAGCATTAAAATTGGACATATGTGCAAGCACGTAGCATTTCTTATTCAGCAGAAGTAAAACATTAACTCTGATTTCCTCTAAAACCAAAATCAGCCTTTCTTTTACCTTCACTTACCTGTATAGTTATTATCAATGCCCAAGAAGTGCCAGCTGCAAAATGAATAGCCCAACAAATAAAACACACAATGAAAGAATTGCTTCTACACTTACAATAAACTAAGGTACTTGAAATCACAGCCACGGGGATGGCTATTCCCAAAGTCAAAATACAATCTTGGAAGAGCAAAAAGAGAAGACAACAGCTTGCATTCATGATCAAGTTCATTAAGTTTCTTCCTTTGTAATTTCTAGGAGACTCAGAAATGTCTCAAGCAGTAAATACCATATGATTTAAATAAGGAGTGTATCTCAAAGCATATCTTTTAATAAACATTTATTATGTGCTCAGAATGAGTGTTTACACATGAACTTTGATGTATATTTCCTCTGTATCTCGGCATCAGCACTTGAAAATTGACTTGACTTTGAGACCAACAAAAGAATTTTATTGACAAATTCCATTTTTCTGCACAGCGCAAAAGCTTAAATTAGAACTAGCTTTGATAACAGAAATGGGTCTTTTGAAGCTGCAACTAAAAAAAGTATTTTTTCCAAGTAATCATAACTGAACATTCCGTAAAAAAAATAAAAATTAAAAAAATAAAAAGACCATCACGTGTTTATAAGCTCACTAGTTGTGCGTGGTGGCATAACTTCTAATAAATTCACTGGATTTCCTAAACAAGTAACAATATTTCAGTCCTGCAAGTGTATTACACCCAGAAGATAACTTCATCATTGATTCTGGCTACCAGAGGCTCAAACATACCCAAAAATTTAATTGGTGCATGACACTTTTTGTGGTGTTGCAGACGACACAATTATTTTACAATTGTTTTTCAAGCAACAGAATTGTTTCTTTCTGTATCATGTTCAGTACTGGTGTACAACTCCAAATTATTTTTCAGCACTTGCTGAATAAACATTTGGAAGTTCTTTAAAATGTTGTTGAAAGAGAGAAGGAAAAGAAATCAAAGTTCCACTTCCAAGCTTTGGTAGGTTTTGCAGCTTTGAAATCATGTGCAATATATTCTAATTCTGAAAATCCAACTATTTCAAAGCTTGCCACCCTTGGCTCCACAAATCTTTTTTCTTCTTCCTTTCCTTGACCTTCATTCTGGCTGTTACTACATTACACTGTTCCTCACCTGCAAATCTGCTTCTTTCTTCATTGGTTTATTGCCAAGCCTTTCTTGAACACGCAAAATATTCCCTTTTATTTTATTTTTCTTTCTTTTTTTTTTTTTAAAACAATTTTTTCTTTATTCATTTGTAGCCACTACTTCAAAATATTTCTTCGTTTGGGTTAGTGGACAGGCAATACTCAACAATGTGCAACATTCTGGGGAAAGTTTATGCATCTGATCTGCCATAGGTGTGCTTTCGGTATAACTTCTTGATCTAAATAGTGAAACCAGTGAAATCCCAGAAAACAACTTCTTTTGGAACATTTTAATGTTTTCGGACACATTTCCATTTTCAGAAAGGTTTTATGCTTTTGTTGCTTTGTCTAATCTATGCCATATGAGCTGAACATCACAGTACAGACTCTTCTTTCAAAGGAGTATTTTGCATTCGGTTTGACAGAATCCCCAAGGTGTCCAAAGCTTTGCATGCTTCATTTCCTACTAATTATCAACAAATTTGCTACTGAGTACAGATATATATATGTTACTATATCACTATACCATATAGTGAGAGGCCATATATATTACAGTACATAAGCAAATTGATTTCCTTTTGGATCTGTGTCAGAAAAATATTGAAATGCCGTGGAGCGACTTTAATTACTTGGTGATTTATTCCAAATATATACATGTACCAGCTGAAATTATAATATTTAAAAAGACCCTACCAATCTGAACAAAATTGTCTGTGCAATCTGCTGTAATCATATCTACTCACGTTTAAGAGAAAAAATCATCAGATCTGGAGCTGATGGTGTCCCTGTTGTACAGACTCAAAACACTGGGTGGTCATTTTTTCAGATTTTTCACATCATCACTCCAGCACGCGGTCCTGCATGAGATGAGATAGGATTGGTCATTTTCACATTTTTGTCAGGTCAGAGAAGAAAGAGTCAAAAAAATTTCCTATTTGAGAGTTGCTTTGTAGCCTTTTTTTAGGCAACTGATGGTTTGTATCCTGTATAAATGACCTTTTTTTTTTTTTTAAAACAAACCCACAAGTTATACCTTGCAAAATAAAAACACTGCTAAAATTAGAGAAGAGAATATTTCAACAATGTTTACTTACGTAAGCCACATTGCATTTTGCGCAAATGAAAGTTCAAAGCAGATTTCCATGAAATTTCATGAAAACAGCTTCATAATTTAATTGAAAACTATTTCATGCCAGAGATATTTTACTTCTCCATGAAAATTGGCGGCATGGTTGTTTACCACGAGGGAGTGTACAGTGAAAGATTCTTTTTGTATCTCTGTCATAAAACGAAGAATTGTCAACATTCAGGTGATAAGGCATCTGACTTTTAGCTGTTTTTCTGCTTTACACAGTGAAAATAAATGCTAGGGCAATTAATCTGCATGCACACATGCGGGCGCACGGTACTAGCTGGATCAAGTTGTAGGAAGCAGTGGCAGAATTGGGGAAGCTGTAGTGTTGCAGTTTCATGCACAGCTGAGCTGACATAATGGCTTGCTGCCCCCTGTTTGCTCCATCTTTACTCCTCGCCCCTCTGTTCTACACCCTCCTTTGCAGCACGTGGCACTGATGCCAGGAATCAGTTCAACTCAGCAGCCAAGCAGAAAACTGTATGATTGGTTTTGGCCAGGTTATTTTTCTACCAGGATGGTGATTTCGAGTCACTTGAACAAATACTAGATCTAAGGGAAAGGAGCGCGTGACCACAGGGAGAGATGGTAAGAAGACAACAGGGAGCTGAGACCTTTCAAAAATAAGGAATTGGTTCTACTCATTCACTCCATATCACATGGGGCTGAGCCTTGGGCTGCCCAATGCCATGATAAAAGGTGCAGAGAAAAGAGTATCAGAACATGGCTGATTTTCACAAGTTTGGAGCAATGGAGGGTCCTGTCCAGCAGTCTCCAAGCACAAAGTCTTTTCCAAGATGATGCTCAACTCCCTGAAAGTTGGCAGGGATGTCACTACTCAAGCAAGCGCACAAACAAGGCACCTCTGGCTCTGATTTGACAACCTGAACGTTGTAACTGCTGGAGGAGCTCTGGTTTGCAGGAGAAATCAGATGCAAAGTGCCAGCTCATGTAGAATAAGGCCCTGGATCGGCAGAAGCAGTGATGGAGCTGAGAGAACACACAGATGCCCCTGGGAGAATGAAGAAGGGACTGAAGCATCTCTGCAGAACACAGTGTCTCCTTTGAGGGATCCCCATTGCCGTGGGCTGCCATCATTACGGAGCAACTATATCCTAAGGCTGGATGCTTCTCAGAATTGAGCCCTCTGTCGGAAGAGATTTTGTTACGTGAGACTCACGGCTTTTTGGCTCATTGCCATAACAAGTCCCTCCTCAGGCCGTCTTCGGTACTAGTCAGTTGCTACAGCTCAGGAAAAGATACTGGGTATTTTAAACATCTTTCAAAAATATCTCTATTAAATTTCCCAGAGTTCAAAACTACCAAACAAATAGAGATTACATACATTTATACTAACGAGTACAATTTTCTTGCTAAAATTATCTCCTACTACAAAGGGGAAGAAAACTTCTACACTTGTTTTTCCATCATATAATAAGTACAAAAATACAGTCAACCATCATCTAAGTATGAAAAATAATTACTGTCATCCCAATTGCTGCCATCCGTTCCCACAAATATGAGAATTACTGAGACTGGAAAAGAGAGATCTTCTTTGGAGGCAAGAGTGTCTAGATCCAAAACTAAGCTGTACCTTTTTTTGCTAAAAGATGTCACAGATATTATTGTAGAGTCTGGAGGGGGAACTCCTGAATTTTCATTCATTTTTCCAAGTATTTGCAATAACTACTATTGTGTTAGTATACTCGTACAATGGAAACAGGACTAAATTACAGCAACCCATATCTGAGCTACAGAGTGCCTTCCTCTGCCATCAATAAGAATGAGAGATGATTGCACACAACTAATCAATGATTAACTCCAGCCATTCTCATGAAATAAGACAGACAGGATGAAAAATCTCTGTAAGAAGCAGCTGTGTCAATGCATCCAATCTGTGCCACGTTTTCTACACTGCGCTATGGATGCAAACAGGAGCTTTGGCAGGGAGACCCAACTCGCTTACTGCGTGCATTCTGCCATCTATTTTTGCCCAGCGAGGGCAGAGTGCCCAGCCTGCAGGACTCGGGTCATGTCACCTCTGGAGTGCTTCCTGGGGCAGGACTTGTCAGAGCAGACGAGCCCTCTGCTCTTATTAAAAGCAGCTTTCAACACGAGACTCCCAGGTTTCTTACGGCAGTTCAGAGACGTATTTCCACATTGCTTCTCTTCTCAAAACTCCTGCCTCAGTGTGTCGTACCTAACATCTGTATTTGACAGGCCAAATCCTCTAAGCTTTATCAGTTGAGAACAGGGTGGCAAGGTTTCCAAGATGCACAAAAGATATGCTGTCTCTTTCTGGATCTACATCCGTAAAGATTATGCAGCATCAAAAAAAAGTCTACTTACAAGTAAAGCTGTGTGACTCTTTAAAGTACTAAATCAGGACAGAACAGCAGAAAGGTGCACACTTCATCACCTAACCTCAACACCAGGCAGCAGCTGCTGAGATCCTCTTTGAAAGCACTGAGCAACCAACATTGCTCTACATGCTCTATCACAATACATTACCTGATTTATACAAGGCAGCTTACATTACATTCAACAACTTCAAAGCAACTACCTAAAGCATGATGAAGTCAGTGCAAAGAGAGCAAGCACTCTCCTTCCTTGAAGGGAAAGGAAAGGGAGTGCAGCTCTGGATGGCATGGGAGCTTAGCCCCAGCCTCCTGCCTCCCTCAGTGGATATGTGATGATCACAGGACTCACACCATCTCTGGAGGAAATGGGAACTTCTAGAAATCGAATCGGGCACAGCTCTAAGTATGTCCTGTACACCTGAGGACAGGACTTCCCTAGTCAGTCTTGGGGAAGCTAATAGGAATTGGCGTGCTATAATAGTGTAAGAGGAACAGTTATTACCTAAATTGAAATACGTGATCATTCAGGATTTGAAAAGATACAGATGTGAAGGAAAATATCTCACTAAGTCAATGACTCATGTAAACAGCCATCTAAATATCCTTATAAAAAATAAACTAAAATTTAACATTGTTTAAAACAGTTTTCACTAATGTTGTGTCTACGCAAAGAAAAGCATGGGAACTACTGTGAACGTAGGCACTGAGTATGAAATGAGATAGCTACAGCAAGTATCACAGCTCTTGGTACTACAAGTCCTTTTTTAATTCAAATTAAGGCAATGAAATCATAAAAGTAAAAATATTTTTTCCAAAGTACTCATCTGCATGTTTTACAGGCACTTTGTTAAAATATTCCCTGGGAAGTTGCTGCTTTCCTTCAAATGTTCAAGCTTTTGTTCAGATCATGTGCTTATCTTAGAGAGAAATGCAAAGCGTCAGTGATGCTTCTTGATAAGAACTGAGCATAAAAATAATGAGCAATTAAGCCCAACATCAAAACACGGGGCACACCATTCAGCAACGGTTGCCCAGAACTCACATCCTTGTTGTGCACAGAAGCCCCAGGCGCTGGCTGGAATCTGTTAGACCAGGAGGTGGGACTGTGTGGGAGCACCAGAGCAGTATATACGCATATCTGCACGTTTCACTGTAAGAAGAGCCAGTGGTGTCACGTCCTTAGCATAAGCACTAATGACAACTCTTTTCATTTGACAGTCCTCCTACCAACCAGGATCTGATGCCGTAACTTCCTTAGTTGAAAACACATCTCTAAGATGTGTAAATAACGTAATTCATTTTGCCTTGCTAGCTTTTTTTTGAATGTGATGAGCATGTAGGTTGTCATTTACAATTCCATATAATTATTTGAAAAAAGTAATCTTAAATGAAATCCAGGACAGGGAAGTAAGTAAAAGCAGCAGCAAAGCCTAGAAGTTAGACATAGCTCCTTGTTCAAAATCTACCATTACACTAACTCCTCCTTTACCCTGAGTGCCTCCTTGACACTGGTCTCAACCAGAGCATAATAAAAATTATCTGCTGCAAGATATAAGCCTCAAAGCAGTCAGTTGCCAAATAATATCAATTTCAGAATGGATCCATTTTCCCCGGAAAGTGCTATTACTCAAGGGACAGGCTACCACTTCCACTGATAGTTTGGTATCAAAACTCTCATCTAGTTAGTTCGATGAAAGCTATTATATTTGGCAGCAGCACGAAGTAAATTTCCTGCTGAAGTACTCATTGAAAGTCTGTTTTGTTGAATTGGCAGGCAAAACACTCCCAGGGAGCACTTTATTGAATAAAGAATGTCACTTTGACATTCCTTCCCTCAATGTGACAACATGCAAGAATTTATTCTGAATCAGCTGTAATTATCACATATTTATTCTCCATTTTCACTCCCATTTTAGTCTGTCACTTGTTGAGAAACATTTGCTGTTTGCCTTCTGCATACAGTACTATTCCTGCTTTCTGTCTGGACGATCAATTCTGTACTGTGAAAGCTGCTTCTAATCATAAAAAAATCCACACAAACTCAAAACTACAAAAGTCTAAAATTATCAACATATCATAGGAAAAGTAAACATTTTACTAAAGAGCCACATGACATCGATTACAATTCATGAATATCCTTGTAAATATGTGTTTTCACAATATTTTTCTGCAAAGACAGTCCAAAATAAAAATCTCACAAACTTTTTAAAGCTCAAATAAACTAATAAATAAGGGAGAGCAGTAAAATAACTCTGATTATTGTATTTTTGGTGCATTTAACAACTTCCAACATGCTGTTGTTGCATTGAGTACAATTTTGTATTGTATCATCCTCCTTCACCTTAGGGGTTTTTTTTCTTTTCTTTTTTTTTTTTTAAGACATAGATACCCATCACTTTTGTTGCAACTATAATTCAGCTAAAAGGTGTTGCAAACAAACAAAAAAACCTTGCAGGTTACTAACATATAAGAAGTATATAGGAGAAATGAAAGTTTTTAAATTGATAATCCACGCAAAACATACATAATCCAGGAAAAATTTGTGTAGTAAACTAAGTAAGAGAAGAAACTGAAAAAAAACCTACAGACATAAATTGTCTGCGAATATCTGCTGAAATCAGCTTCTTAGAACAGCCAGTCTGGTTACGTAGAAATTGCAGATATTGTCAGAAGGAGTAAGAGAGTTTGACAGGAAAAAGGGGTACGGTTGTTGTTCCTCCCCACACACATATGCCTTTTTACATCTGCCAGGAGAGAGTTCTTAACACTCTAAACTGCCTGCAATTAAACATAACATAAAAATGGATTTTGTTACTTTTTTGTGGAAAGAAGCTGAAATTCCCAGAGAGGCTGTAAGTTTTCAGCAGCTTCATTGGAAAGCAGAGAAACAGTCATAACCATTTCTCTGACAGGTTGGCCGAGAGCTGCCAAGCACCCAAAGGAAAAGCATTTTGTTTATGTCAGACCTCATCCAGCACATGGAAATACAGCTGTGGAGCCAGTTCCTCTGGTCCTCAAGTTTCACGTGCTTGCGGACAAAAATAGGCAATTTGAACTCGCAGAGCTGCTACCATGACACATGGCAGCTTAATGAAGCAGTTATAGCAAATTTCATGACTTGTGGAGCAAAAAAAAAAATATAAATACAACAACAGAAAGACGGCCAACCACGCTGTGAACCAGAGGAGATGAGAGAGCCGAGGGCTTGCAAGCGTCCTGAAAGCCTTTCCCCTTATTTCATAAAGATGCAGATGTGGATTTACATTCCAAAAGCCAGTTTTTCCATGAAACATCAAGTATATATAAATACACGTATAGTATTCTGCTTCTGGAGAAAGGACTGGATCCTGCCACTCCTCCTGCTTACCCCTCCTACATGGGGGCTGCTCCACGCTGGTGATTTGTATTTATCACAGAAACAGCACAAAAGCACACAAAACTTTTGATGTGTGGCAGCGGGCATATGAGGGCCTGATTTTGGCAGTTGTGACAGCGATGGAGGAGCAGGAGGTGGAGGAGAACTACGTCCTTGCGTCAGGGCCCGCTTGGCGTGGAGGCTGCCACATCACCCCCTCAGCCCTGAGGGTCAAACCCCAAAAAGGGGCACATTTACCCCACCGTGTCCCACTGACCCATTTGAGACAGTGAGTCAGAAGGCACGCAGCAAGGAGAATTTCACCTCCCCCAAAGCCTGAGCCCATCGGCAGCCCTGAGGCAGCCATGTTACCTGTGCCTGAAGCGACCTCAGGCCTGGAACGGCACCATGGAGCCCGAGCTGCCCCAAAGTTGAGTGTCAAACACCACGCGGGGCTGTGGGCTCAAAGTGGACATAAATGTCATAAACTGAGTCATCATTAATGAACGTACGGTAAAACCTAAACTCAGCAGAGTGCTGACAATAACAACAGCGGGGTAGCCCTACCTCAGCCTGTTGAGGCACCATCTGTTAATAGCAAATACAGGAATTTGTAGGTGTAATTCATGGATAATAACATTTGCGAACGGTTTGGAGAACTATTTTTAAAAAAGATCCAACAAAGCCTTTATCCAGTGTTCCAGCCCACAGGCCGCGACTTCCAGCCTTTTTTTCTTTTTTTTTTTTCCCCTCTTCAAACTAGAAATAACTGGTTTTGATCTACTGGGGGCGTTTGTTCCAAATCCTTTTTATTTTTATTTATTTGTTTATTTTTTTACTATCCTGGAGCCAGGCAGCACTGAAGAAAACCACTACAACGCTGCTGCCTTTTCTAGCAGTGCCTGGAAGCATTTTTTGCTGATGCTTACCACGCTGCTCTGATAACTCACTGAGAGCTGAGCATCCATTCCACTGGGACAAGACAGATCAAGGTTGACCCTTGCTCTGTCCCCTCAACTCTGCAGCACTGCTAGATTGAACACAAGGCTCCTCCACACACTGCAAAGTGCAGGCAACTTTCAGAACGGTTGTTAACCTCTGTTGGTGTAGTTCTTTATGATCATAAAGAGACAACACCGGCTTAAATAAAACAGAAGGAAAACCAAAAACCCAACACTTTAGAAGAATATCTGTTACCCTCCTACTTGCCAAGGGAGTCAACTGAAAGATGAACTGGTAAGCAGAGCATATGTGGTCATCGGCCCTCTGGCATGCGGGACGAAGCATGTCGTATCGAGGGACTGGCTTCCAGCACGTATCTCTGCCCAGCAGTTGCCACAGGAATTTGCACACATCTGAGACCCATCAGAAAAAAAAAAATCCGTCTGAGTTTATAAACCCTAATAATCTCTGAACTGATTTAAAATCTTTAGTAGTAGGCTTTCCTGTATTGCTTTTACCTTTTGAAGGTCAGATTTTAGTTCTTAGGAGGTCAGAACAGTTCCACGCATGAAGCTGCCGTCAGTCACAATTTCATCATTTTATTTCAATTCTAGATTTACTCCCCTGGCTTTTACTAGCAGACAGATGAGGCTGTGAGCAGGACGTGTCACAGCTTCCATCGTACGGGCTCAGTACCTATACATCAGGATGTCATCACCCTTGGTGCTGCTACATACGTCTCCTATTTGCAGGCCTTGTGGGTGGCAAGAGGATCTTTTTGCTGGAGGTTTCGTTCCGCATAGAATATTCATCTCTCCGCCGGTGTCCAGAGTGAGATCTAGTAACTGTTTTCTTTACACAGTAACATTTGGCACTGACTGCAGAGGGTTTTTTTTATTTTATTTTAACTGAGCTGGATAATATTTACTCAAGCATGGGTATTAAGCTGAGGATCTCTCTAGCACTTCGTTTTAATTGCTCAGACCTATGTGAACGTAAAATGTCTTCCCCACAACTAGAAGGACAGGTACGGAACTTTCTAGCACTGCCACCGTCTCTTTCCATCCTCCACAGCCACAGTTATTGAGTTACTCTCCAAGACAGATGCTTTATAGACTGAATCGTTTTTTTCTATTTCCAAGTCTAGGATATCTGGAAGCATCCCAGGCTTTCAAAAAACATCTCTGTTTTCTGTCAGAAGTTTCAGAAGCAAAGCTATAGTGCATTGTGTACTTTGAATATGCTTTCATTTAATTTATGAGGCTACTGTAGAAATCAGTTGCTGCAGATTTAATGACTTCTCTATGCTATTACCTGAAATATCCAGCTACATAAAGCTCTCCTTGGCACTTTGGATGCCGTTTACTTATCTTTGAACCATTATTTCGTTCGTGCCACTGCATCATGTCAGCTGAGTTGTTGTCCTGCCGTGTATTTCTTCTCTTGCATAAAGCTAACAAAGTCTTGCTTGGGGATTCCCTGCCAACTGGGTTACTTTTTAACTGTGATTTTTTTGCTGTAGTAGCTCGAGCAATAAAGAAGAACTTATTTTCACTTTTTCACATTGCCTTAATTCTTTACGGCTACAAAATCTCTCTCTGAGCAACTTGATTTCTTGTATCCTGGTACATTTTCCCCCTCTGATTTTGATATAATTATTTTCTTTCTAAACTTTTCAAGAATCACATAAAATTTTTCCACAGGGGCTGATCTGGTTCTTCATTTATATGAATAGGTCCAGTAACATTTCACATCTTAACAGCACTTAGAAAAGTTAACACACTTTCTTAGCCTTCTCCTTTGAAGATCTTGCACCTTTCATTCCTTTTTTTTTCCCCTTCTTAAAGTATGATAAATTAATTCCACATTTAAAGATCATCACACAGGTTTTCTTAAACTGTACAGCAGATCAATCTTCTGAACTGCTCCTAAAGTTTCTTGATTACATATGAATGAGATATGTCTTTCTACTGCCAGTTTCCTAATCTTTGCCTTTACATACTCTCAAAAGTTGACTACCTTTCACCTCATACTCAGAGAAAGAAGGGATCACACAAGCAGGGTAAAACTGACCTTCGGTCTACCCCTGCAAACACACTTCAAGAAGAAAATTCAATGCATGTTCCCCCCCAGTTTGTAGTCCCTGTACCCCTGCATGCCCAGGATGTATGAAAAACTTGGAGGAAAAAGCCATCAGTCTGCTCTCAAGACCAGAGGTGGGGGGCAGAGGGGAGACTGATCCACAGAGGAACTAAAAAATTCCTGCGATGGCTCTGGTCCTTGTAAGGTCATTTACAGGCTTAGTTTCTTACTGTGAAATTAACTGTAAGTTTTCTCAAGTTTCATTGCACTTGTCACAACCGGCAGCTGATCCCTGGCCACCTCCAGCATCCAAAGCTTACTGCTGCTTTTAAGCGACTTTTTGCCTTCACAATTCACACAGCTTTGAAGACCTTGGAAAACAGAAGCTACAGATGCAGCAACCCAAAAACTTGCATCTTAACACCCAACATGTATGGGGCAGCTTATCTTAAGCAAGTTTAATTTGATGTATTTGATGATCACTGTGGGTGGATGTCTCTTTACATTATTCAACTCTGAGTTAGAGATATTCACAGCTGTCCATTAGTAACAGATACCATGTATGCAACAGACAGAAAATGCCTATTTTTAGTTTATTTTCAATAGAAATGAAGAACTTTAGAGGGCTGAGAGAGTTTTATGAGCTCTGCATTTCTGCATGTGCTCCCTTGACTTCACTCTTGGATCTTTTGAACAAGCACAATGTGTAGAAAACTTGAATGGCCAAAACAGGCAGCGCATAATTTTTGTGGTCTCTCCAGCTGTCTCTCCATCTTTCACAGCAATGAAACCAGGGAAAGAGGCAAAACACCATAGCAGAAGAAGTCCATGGAGCTGACAACATGCATCATACACGCGTAACAGAATGCCGTCTTACAAAAGAAAAGATACTTTAGTATTTGGTAACACTCTAGGAGCATTTTGATTGCCACACGGGGGAAGAGAACACACAGTGAGCAGCAATTACTGAGTTTTTCCTCAGTCTTGGAAAGGAAAGATGTTTTATACTAAATCCTAAGATGTGACATAAACACTTATTTTTTGTAGGGGTTAATTCTGGGTTTGGGAAAAGAGTGCCATTTGGTTTCTTCCTGTCTTTTTACTTGCCTGTGAAGAATAGCTTCTATTAGGTTGAGGAGGCAGACCCTTAAGGAATAAAGGTAGGTGATTAGATTAAGAAAATTCTTCGGTTTACAATCATCAGCTCCTCCAATATTTACTCCTTTTAGACACAACATTCTTTCACACCATTCCTTCTCCACCTTCACATGGTCATCAGATAAACATACATGTGTGTGTTCGTGTGTATTTTTTTTTTCTTACCTTAGGCTTTAAAGCAGTCACATTCCCTGCGTATCTTACCAAAAAACCCATCTCTATTGGAAGTATCATGAGTACACCTGTTTTCTCAGGCACAATTATCTGCAAAATAACCTTTCTAATCTTACCTTGGTGCCAGAGGACAACTGGAAGGCACAACTGAGGAAGAGAGAGAAAAAAGTTGCTGCCTGACATGACTGCCTTCCAGCTCTCTTCTACCACAAAGATTCTGCAAGTGAAGGAACCAGCCATTCTTCACTGACTATGGGTCTCCAAAGCAGACGACTCTCTAAGCAAACAAAGGAAAAATTAAGTCTCTATATTCCCAAATGATCAAAGATGTAGGAGATTTTATGTTTCCTGGTTTGATTTGACCCACATGACTTGGATCACTCAGTACTGCTGCTCATTTCTTGCTGCTAGACCTGAAGAGCTGTATTTCATCTGAGCAAGGTCTTGGACACTACGCTCAACTGTCTCAGAGCAAAGTAAACGTAAAAATGGTCTTGATCCATTTGTGTAACATGTAGTGGTTTTGCAGTGGTTGAAAATATTTTTAAGATTTCTTTTCAACAAAAGTTATAGTTAATTTTTTTCCCCATATACCATAAAAAACAGGCTCTCTAAACTGTAGTAAGTAATTTACTTAACTTGGCAATGCAAGCAGGAAAGCATCTTGAACCACAATGAGGCTAGGCGTTATAAATATTTTCTTCTACTCATCTCTGCCTTTCTCTAAAAATCTCTTCACTCAACACGAAAGCACATGCACCGTCAGCAAGTTTGATGCCTGAGAGAAAACGATGAATTAAAATACAGTGTGGAATAATTGATGTTATATTCCATTACAATGTGCTTCCAAAGTGTGAACGATCTTAAAGGAGTTAAGGCAATTTTGCCTTCGGTCACAGCAGCCCATGAGACTGCTTGCTGGTTCTTCCATGCAAGAAAGAGCTGCTTACCCTGTTCCAAAACCCAGGAAGCTCCAGAGATGTTCCTCTAAGCTCTCTTCAGGGCTCCATCAAACAAATCCCCAAGAGGGGCAGCTGCAGGGCGCTGCATCCCTCCCCTACCTGCTTCTCCATCTATCACCTTATCCTCTTCCCATCCACTCAGTAGCAATTCCCTGCAGTCTCGCCTCCTCACACACCCATTTTTAAAGGAGGCGCACATTTTGCTGCAGAGAGAAATAGCTGGCACTCATCAAGATAATGAGAAGACCACGAGGACTGTGTGTTTTAAAGATCTCGTCATAGCAAGCTTTTTAGCCTTTACAAAGCAGAGAAAATACTTCACCCCTTAGTTTAATATTTTAAAATTCCACTATTTCTCTCTACGCTTTGAGTACAATCAACAATAAGCTGTGCACAACTGTCCCATAGCACTGCTTTATTCTGCTTCTAAAGCCTGGCAAACTTTATACAGACGGAGCAGCCAGCTAAACCACAGCAGGACTGGGCCAAGGCCTTCAGATTTCTGTCAGAGCAAGGCTGCAGACAGAGCTGTAAATCTAGAATTAAGCATTCTGGACCAGAGCACAACACACATTCCAAAAACAAAGCAAACGAAAAAAAGGACTAAAATAATTTGCAATAAACTCAGGCTAGAATCCTGTTAATAGCTACAAACTACAGTGCAGTATTAACTGGGGTTTGAATTCAGGAGAGCATTTTGCTCCACTCGATGTGGTTGCAAGGCACTCAGCAAATGCATTTTCAAGGATTTTATCGGATGCAATATTAACACAGTCACCATTGTGACTGAAAGGGACAAAGAGAAACGTCATTTAAGAGAAAATAAAACCAAGGGATTTTACTCCAATAAGACTGAGCAGTGCCACGACAGCACCAAATTCCCAGAGGGATTGCCTTCTCCTGGTTGAGAGCTGACTTCAGAGAAGCAGTCTCTTGACCATCCGTGTAAAAAGAAAAATAATCCCTTAGGAAAAGTTAGGTGCTTGTATAAACTTCCTCTATGCCTATTTATGATCTACCCCTGCCCAGACACATCTCCACATCTCACATTGCACGTGGCCAGGTGCACAACGTGGAGAAAACCCTGAGAGCACTGACAAGAGGCGATGACAGTACCCAGCCATAGGCTTCCACCAGCAATGCAGCCTCCGTCCCATGCCTGTGGTTCCTCAGCCCAGGCCATGGTGCTAGCTCCCTGGCCCACTTCTAACACCCATCTAAGACGCCGTATCTCAGCCCTGGGCGTTTGCACACCGAGGCTGTGTCCCTGGAAAGGCAGTCACCTTCGCAGCCCCGGGCAGGTGTCACATTCCCCTTCCCCTCTGCAGGCTTCGGGCAAGATTCAAGCCCTCCTCTCAGACAGGCAAAACATTTCCCTGGTCCATTTCTGTTTCTGGCCAGCAGTTTCCAAAGGAAAGCCAAGGCTGTTCGAGTCTGTGCTGGCTGCAAGGCTCGAGCCGTGCTGTGTGCACACAGACAAGCACACAGGACTTGTGTGGTAGCTACAAGTTTTTAAAAGTGATTCCCATGATATCCGCTTAAATCTGACTGCCGGTCTTAGATTCACACTGACACCTGCACCTATGTCACTTGCATGCTATTTCTTTTTAAATAAATTAGTAGTAAAAGAGTAAAGGCTTTTCAGCAAGTAATAAAAAGAACACATTTTTTCACTTAGCGCAGGTGCAACTTGTTTCTGTTTAGCAGGACACCACGGAGCTGAAGTCAATGCATCGAGTGCCACTTTGGCAAAGTCTTCAACAGCTTTCAGCTGGGACTTAAAATTACTACTGGAAGGTAACTTGGCTTTACCACCAAGTTAAAAAATAAAAATGGCTTTCGAAAACCTTCGCTCCTCAAAACAAAGGAAAACACATTTGTTTTTAAAGGAGTAACACTTCGATATTTAATCGGGTGCCATTTTCAATAATGTAATAGCTTGCAGGAGCTTTCAGGCCTGGCAGTTATTTGGACAGCTGTCAATCAAAACGTCTCACAGCTACCCTACCGTGTCAGCCATCAGCTAACCCACACTTTCCCAGGGACGTCTTAGCGTGGCATCTTTGTTCTGTTTTCAGATAAACAGATCCAATTTCTCAACAAACAGACTGCTACAGTCCTTTTGATAACAATGTAATAATTCAAAACAAATGATTCTAGGCTTTGATGATAGCACTTTTATGGGTCATGAAGAAATCCTCCCACCAACATCTGTTTGATTTTATCTACTTGAACTTTATCCTCCAGTTGAAGATTTATAAGCTGAAATCATCCCAGCCTATTAAAGTCAGACTAATGTTAAAGCACTAACACAGAGAATGAAAGTGCATTTCGCAGTCATCTACCTTTTGAAACCCTGCCGTGAGGAAAAGATATCAAAAGTTTGGGAGATGTAAGTTTAAATATGCTGGAAGCCTGCATTCTGCACAAAGCCCTGGATGACTGAGAGATTAAGGCATCTAACTGCTGCCTTACAGTGGGGGCAAGTTATTTACAGAACCAGTATTTAGAAAGACAACATGAAAAATACAGATGTTGTTTACATTTAAAGACTGTTTTCTTAGCAAAAACCACTATGGGTGATGGAAATTCACTCCAGATTTATCCCCCCCTCCTCTCTCTTAATTTCCGCACACACTGTAAATAAAAAGCATGACAGCAGTTATTAGAATCACTTGTTACTTATTAACTAGACGGCAAAAATTTAGCCAGGGTGCTTTAAAAAAGAAAAAAAAAAAGAAGAAAGAAAGAAAGAAGCACTTTTCACAAAAGGCCTAATCAAACACGCCCAGAGAGAGACTTGCTGCTCACGTGCTTGCTACCTGAAAGCACTTTTCTATGACAGACAGCAAAAAGAGAAAGCATTTGGCGTTGTCACAGTTGCAGAATATTTCAAAGAAAAACAAATGACTGCCTCTGCCAGTGCTGACACTTCTATGAACCGCTGCAGTTTAGCTTGCTGGAATATTCCCCTGGAATAAACCGGCTTAGTGTGCTCCAGATGAGACTTTTTTTTTCTCCTCTAAACCTAAAACTACAGTACCAATTCAAATACATGCTGTATCGCCATAAGCATGCACTATAACTTTGCACTGTTATATTCGTGTCAGCTATTTGCAAAAGCTTTACTGCAACCTCCTGCAGCAGCAACTGGAAGAGAACTATGACCAAGTTGGCGCTCCGAGGTGCACGCCCCGAGGAGCTTAACCTTATGTCTTTACACATATATTTGCACACCCCTCCACGACTGTCAGACCTTCTTTGTACAAAACAGCTCAAGCCACTTTACGCACGCTAGAACTATTTTACTACAGTAGGGAGAGATGACCCTGCAGATTAGACGCTGCTCTTATCACCGCTAATGTATACAGTACCGCTGGCAATCGCGCGGAGCAGCCTGCACAAACCGCTCGGGAAGACCCTAAACCTTTTCCAGCGGTCAGAAGCAGCAGTGTACACGTTGAGGCTGCTTTTCTTGCAAAGGAAAGAAAAATCTGGTGACGTGATAAGTGCTGAGAAGCTCCAACACCGAGTCTGGAGAGCCAGCGGCGCGGAGAGGAGAGGATGGAGGTGGAGCAGCACCGAGCGGCTTCCTACAGTGAGTGGGGGGGAGATCGGGGCCCGCCTGCTGCAGGGGCTTCTCCAGGCAGTTTGTTGGTGAGCTGGGAGCTATTTCCAGCAATCCGAGTTTTGCTTTGGGGATTGTTTTAGGGGGAAAAAGGGGGTGGGCTTGTTCTTTTCTTGACAGGAGAAGCAGCTCAGACAGGCATGCCTAAAGCACAGTGGCAGTGTAAAGGAGCGTAACATGAAGGAGAGGGAGTCTGAAAATCCCGCATACCTTCCCTTTGACTGTCTGCTGTATGACATGAACCAGATGAGCATATGTAAAGTACTCTGTAATTAGGTTCATCTGATCATAAGAACTTGAAGGAAACTTCAAAAACTTTGTCAAAACTCAGAAGCCAGAATAATTTGTGTTTGTTCTAAGTAGATAAGCATATTGCTCTAGCATAAATTGCACTTTTGTTCAGTATGAATCGAGCCAAATGGTTTGGTGGGGTCACTCAACAGCATCTCAGAGGGAACTGCTTTATTCTGCTGCCCATGCCCAGGCTCCCCCAGTCCGTGTGTTCCCATCTCCTGGCACAGCACTGCTCCAGCACCATCAGCACGATGAGTGAGAAAGTCAAAGAAGTTTAAAGCCCTCCAGAACATAATGACAGGTGAAAATGTCACAAATATCACTAGAGCTCAGGTTCCCATCACGTTTTATGTAGCTCCTGTCTCACACAGGAACCAAGTTGTGTTAATACATCATTCCCACAGCTCTAGCAGCTCACACGCATACACTCTGGCTGCTAGAGAGACAGCCACCCCTGCTCCATGCTCAGTATGAAGAAAAAATAAGTTTATCAGGGAGAATAAATTTAGACACCAGCATCTCTCAGCAGTGCATCCAAAAATAACAAACTGTAAAAGCCGTGCGCTAATCTCAGCGGAGAGAGAACAAAAATTAAAAAAGAAAAGAAACAAAAGCATCCATCACCACATCTGCAGGGTAGAAATTCCTCCTTTGGAAATCTCTGAATTAACTTGTGCATCTGTGATTCCTTCTCTTTTGTTTGTTTTTTCTTTAAAACAAAAAAAAAACTGCATAATCAGGAACTTAATGCCAAATTTCAAAATTTCCAAAAAAAGTCCCTGAGATGAAGCCCAGTTGTAGGACACCCTGCACAGAAAGCAAGATTTGTGGTGTTTAGCCCAACTGTTCCACACATCTCCATTTTCCCTCTACCTACAACAGGTTTTCTGGATGAACACAGCGTTACCTGGAAAGCATCTTAGCTGCCTCGTGCTCTACTTTTGGCCAATGGAGGAGTTGAGGAAAGGAGGCTCCCACCCACTGCAGCACAGTGGAACTGGGTGCTGCTCTCTGCTGGTGCTGCCTCTCCCCAGGAGGTTCAACACGTGTCTGGGTCCTGGATCCCCAGAATGGGGGGATCAGAGCACTCCGAGATGTGCAGATGGGGTGCTCCTTGTGAAGGGGATGGAAGATGCATAAAGGCATTATTTAGGTATTATTTGAAATACAGCGTGACTGGAGGAGCACAGTTTGCCAGTAAGCATAAAAATACCATTAAGATGTTCAGATTGTCGTATCACAAATCTGAAACTGAATCCATCATCAGCTGTGCTAGCAATGTGCTTTCTGCCAAGTTGCCACGGGTAACAGAAATGCATGATGACAGCAATAAATAACTTTAATGACTGCTGATAATATCATGAAAAGAGCTCTGTAATACACTGACATCATTTAGAGGTTTACTAGCCATTATTAAGCGTTGCATCGTGCCTCAACTTGTCAGCTAATCAGAGCAAATCGCTTGTGCGTACATTCATTCCTATTCATCTGTGTGTATATGTAGAACTAAACATTACGAGTGACATGCTGTACAGTTTATTGGACTTCTTTTCACTTAAGCCAATTTGAAATAGCATTCAAATCGCTTCCACACCAGTGCATGCACGTTTGGTACCTGCACAAACAAAACACCTTCCAAACACATCTCTTGCTTCCTTGCCATCCTCACCTGCTTTGCCTGACCCAGTGATAGGATCGAGCACCACACACACAGCCTCCTTATCTCGTGTACCTGCCATCTTGCGTCCTTTCCTCCGTGGCATTCCTGGAGGTCTGTGGCATCACTGTACCTACAAATAAGCCTTGCTGGGAGCTGTTTGGTAACAACATGGGCACCACAGTTATCTTAGCAATGTTAAACTAATCTCCGTAGCTTTACCCTTGCTTGAAGAAACCTAACCCTTGAGGCGTGCCCACATGCAACACACCAAGAATGGGATGACGCATTTTCACAAATATCTGCATTTAGAAAAGTTTCATTATGAAGTGTCCTTAAAATCACGTCACTCCGAGGTTGGGTGACCTTGCCAAGATGAGACCAATATTGCCAATATTGCCAATATATAACCCTTTATGTTAGAAAATACCTAATGCCTGACATTGTATCTTGACATGTCTTCCTGTCCCCCCCAACCGTGTCTGATGACAACTAGTACCAAAAAAGCGAAGTAAAAAAAAATGTTTGCATAGCTAATGCAAAACAATCCTTAAGCACCGATGTTAAATATTGTTCTCATAGATGTTTTTATTTTCTTAAGGAGTAAAATATCTTTGCATGTTTTGCATCAATTTTCTTAAAGCACACCTTAGAGAGGAGAAAGATCACGATTTGAGCATGTGACATTTTCATGATCCACATTAAGGTGAACACATTCTCAAGGGGTAAAAATAAGAGTTTATGTGATCTAAAACATGATTTGAAAGTCACCAGCAATACAAACATGGCAAGATACCTTTTAAAAGTGTCATTTGGCAGCACTTGCCAACACATAAGGACTTTAGGAAGGCAACATGAAGATGTGCATGTATATCATACCAGGCATTCAAATCTTCCTCAACTCACACATCACCCTTTTCCATCCACCATACTATTATGAACATCAACATGATTACACCAAGGCGGACTACTCAGCATCAGATATGGTTGCCTGCCAAAGAGGCACCAATATTTTTCTTTCTCCTCCTCAAGCAACTGTTCCATGTGGGTTACTTATCCCAAAGCGTTTAGATACGAGCATGGGGATTATTTTTTAGTAACTTCCAGTTCTGTTGTGTCTCTAAGATCAAGATTTAGATGTCACAGACATACCTCAACCTACAATAATTAATTGCATTTATTTGAAGAGACAAGATTTGTCACCTGCAAGAACTCAGGAAGAAGATTTGTTGCAATTAATAGTTGTTTATAAGCATAATCAGAATTTTATGCTATATTCATTCACAATCCAATTTTTTAAACTCTTTATGTGACCCTCAGAATCATTGTGATGAAATTTTAACAAAGGCATGGAAATAGGCTTTTTTTGGTGGTTTTTTTTGCACTATATGTTGTGCAAGTTTCTGCACTCATCTATCAATAATCAAATGATTTCTGGCCAAACTGGCTTCCTAACAAATCCCAGAAGCAGCACAGTGTACAACAGGATGACTCAATGCCCAAAGGAAAGTAAATACAAAAAGAAAAGAAGATACAAGGAAAAAAAATCATTATGGTTAATTATGTCATCTCAATAACTATAAAAAGAACCCGAGCCTCCATGCAGTTTCTGATAAAGCTTCTGGTACATAACGACAGGATTTACAGCTACCAAGGTTATGAGGTGGCGGGAGTCAGATCCATTTCTGCTCCTCCTCTCAAGGGCCATGACATGTGGAGGAAGTAGAGCCCGTGGGGCCTCATGTGATACTTCTCAGGCTGAGGAGCTCCAACCAAATCAAATGAAAACCAAGTTCATTCGTAAGTAGCATCCCTGCTACAAACTCTGAATGAGGCTGGTACTGTAAAGCTTATTTTGTAGAAGAGAGATTTTCTGTTCCTTCAGATTAAAGTGTTGGTGGAGTTGTAAGATGCCTCTAATTCTCAAACCAGAGCCTGTAACCTCTGAAGTGCCACCTCATGCCCCACTGTTTCAAAGGGCTCTGAATCCACGTGAGCAGCAGCACACAGAAATTGGTTAGCGTTGGCAAACAGCGTGACAACTGCAACACAAACCCAAGAGGGGAAAATAAACAGCCCTTCAGTCATCCCAATTATGGGAGCCATGCAGGCATTTAACATGCTGTGGGTTCCTCAGGCTTTGGAGAACATAAATTAGCGCAATAAGTGATGCAATTAATGAATTTCAACAGTCAGATATAAACACAAGTAATATATCCAGGAGTAAATCAGGCAGTCATTAACCAAGAAACCCTGTTGCTTTGGACAACCCTGGGTTCCCAGACGCTCCTTGGATCCACTCACAAGATGAAATGACTTTCCAGACAGAAACTGTAACCACAGAAGGATGAAGTTTCCTCTCAGTGCACTTTTTCTTCAGGGCACCTGTTTCCCAGGCCTTGCACCTCTCCCCATGGATCACCTAGTAAATACAAAAGAGGGAATCAGGACCAGAGGGAATCATTTTCCCACTGACTGGCTTCACTCAATGTCTCCCAGCTCTACCTTCAGCAAGGAAGAGATTTGGCTATCTGAACATCTCACCCTGGAAATATGCAATTTCAAACATCTCATCTCCCTTTGAAAGACCAAAAATAGTCTTTGACAAAGTCTATTGTGAAAACTTAGGATGAGTGCATGAAGCAGACAGTGCTATATAACTCATGTCAGGTGATTCCATCAGAAATGCAAGAAGGTCCATGTTTACTAACAACTAAAGCCCCCAAATAATCCATAAATCATATCAGTTTGAAAAATATCATCTACAGCTTCCTTATCTAAACCAATGCATTGTAAGATCATTTCTGTCCCAGGCACTTATCTGTCCTGCAGATAAAAAATCCTTGCTCCACTTAACAGTGGACTGCTCAGTACTGTTTACAAAGGGTAAAAAAAGTTACCAAAGATTATTTTTGCTGTACACATGAACAGAAAAATGTAACGCAGAAATCCATTTTGAAAAAGTGGATGAATTCAAGGCAATGTTCTGGAAATGGTTCATTGCCATTTTTATGTCAAGGTCCTGATATTTTGGGTAAGAGTCCAAAACATTAGGAAAGTGACTTATCAAAGCTCAGACTTTAGCCATCTGATCTCCTTTGGCTGAAAACTCAGAGCATTGGAAAAATGGGATTGTGAATGATCAGCATGGATTTCACACCATTTTAAGACAACCTGCTATGGTTAAAACAGTCAGAGTCCATCTGTGCTCAGCTTTGAAACGATTTCCCTAAAATTGCATCACTTTCCTGTCTGGTGTGCTAGCAAGCAAGAGAAATGGGTAAAACCAAGTTAAAATTAGAGAAAAATCTCAGATGCTGCAGTGAAGCAAACATGCGTGTTGCTCAAATACGCAGATCAGCCTGTTGCAGGAAATTCTGCTCCATAGCCTTGTTGGAAAGCCAATCAATAAGGAGACTAGGAAGTAATGCACTCACAAGGGGGGCAAGAAAATACAAGGGGCTTTCAGGGCGCTGCGTGGCTGCACGCAGAGCACGAGGAGGTGAAGAACCGCGTCCCCCCATCAGGTAGGAGCAGCGGGAGGCAAGCTGCTGGACCCTGCGAGGCAGGCAGGAGGCTTTCTCAGGGCAACAGCCAGCAGGGTTACCTGAGGATGGTACAGACACGAGCTTTCTACCACACTGGTACAAATTCCAGGCCTAAAAATAGTCTGGCTGCCAGCCCAGTTTGGTAACCTGAGCCCTGAAGGGCAGCTCCTATGGCCAGCACCCTCCCCACTGCTGGCTGGCATGAGGGTGGCAGCTGCTCGTACGGGCCCTCTTGCTGGGGTCCCCAAGCCCAGCACCCTCCTGACAGCTGGTGACGCTCTGACAGCGCTGTGTGATAGCCACCAGGCAGGGCCAGGCCTGGAGGCTCGTTCCCTTGGGGACACCTCTGAGCTGGCACATGGCAGAGCGGCCTACCCTCTGCTTGAGCCCCAAGCTGTTCCTCCTCTGGGGTGAAACAGAATCAAGGATCCTGATCCCTGTCAGCCCAGGCACAGCAGTCCCCTTAGAAACTGCTCTGAAATTTGGTAGAGAAATAGAAAAATTTGCAAGAACCTCAGGGAAAATTGGGTTCTGACTATGAGTTAGGGGATACAAAATTGGGGAAAAGCTAAAGCTGTTGAGAAGAAATAGCGCACAGCAAAGTTTTCTCCTTCAGGTTTGGGGGGTTTCCCAAAGCATGAGCATGTCCCACTTATTTTGGAAACGTTTCACTAGGTGGAGGTGAGGTGTTGGCCATCACTGTGCTTTCTTTCCCACGCTTCCTCTGCACAGAGCCTGCTCTGTTTTCATAGCAAAAGCTCATCTATTTCTGATGCAAATAAAATACTCAAGCCAGGAGGGAAAATTAGAAATTTAACCTGGAAAAAAAAAATCCACAGATGACTAGAAAAGAATATAGAAGAGAATAAACAGAGAGGAAATGAAAGGGTGAGAGCACAGTGGAAGGGAACCAAGCAGCTTCCAGACCCTGACGTGCAGAGGCTCACAGCGAGTACTGAAGGCAACTCTGATCTTTATTAAGCTGACAGCACTCCAGGACAGCCAAGCTTTTGAACCTCTCTGTTCAAGAGTTTGATGAAAACCAAGCTGAGTTCCTCCACGCTCATTGCGTGCAGCTCAACATACTCCAGCTCTTGATGTTTTGGGGGATGGACGCCTGGTCCATACCCAGGAGCACTCCCAGCTCTGTTGGGGAACATCTCCCTTATCACGCAGTTTGCTCAGATAATTCCTACCACAAACTGTTTTCCCCAGCTATGAAAGGTGCCTCCCACACCCCAAAACAAACCAAAAACACTGCCACCCTCCAGTATACAACCAGCGTACTCTGTGAATTACAGATTTTTAGAGCTCCACTGAAACACTACACAGAATTCAGGTAAAGATTCATCTGTCTTCCACAGTTCCCATCACAAGTCAATCACACAGGCTTGTTACCTCAGTCCTAGAGGATAACAGATATGGCTGCCTTAAATTGTACTGAGTTTGACAGGAAACAGAGGGAACAAAAAAATGCTGGCCAACAGCAACGCTCAAATAATTCAGCATCACAGACTTGTTCGTTGATACCAAGGTAACATACTTGCGGATATAAAAACATGTTAAAATGCTTCACCAGATTAATAAGCCTGTATTTGTTCGACTTCTGTAGCCATCAATAATGCAGATAAAAGGGAGATAAGGGAAGTAAGAAAAGCAATGCAAGAATTACTTATGCATTTCATCGTTTAAAGAGATAAAGAAACCTTTATACCCCAGGTCTCAATATTTTTGATGAATTGCTTCCTGCACTGTCTTAGGAAGGATACCAGGCAAACACATTATTCTGCATAGGTGAATTGCTTCTCTGCACATTTTCCTTAAGATTCTGGAGCTCTTGGATTATGTTTTGTAAATCAGTTAGCTTCCTAGCCAGAGATTAAGGTAAATTCTGCTAAGGACTAAAAGTTGACTTAGAGCATTAAGAAGGATTAATGTTTAGCTGTGGTGAAGCTGAAGTACTAGGTTAGCATGTTTACGCAGCGCTGTAGATCACAATTAATCCAAAATTAGTATAAAAGATCAACAGCAACTGCTCTTGCATGCCAGCTTGGCTTAGTCCTAAAATCAAGACTTACTTTGGGGGCAATCTGTGTGCAAAGTTGCCGTGCGTCTGCCCTAATAGGTTTAAAGCTTTCAGGGGAATCCATGCATTTTAAATGTTTAGCTTCTTTGCCCTCTGCTTTGAGAAAATAAATGTAGAAGGCAGTACTTGAGACACTTCTGCTTCTTATCTGTGTCACAGATCTGCCGGAATAGATTGGTGCTAGCAATGAACAAAAGCAAATACAATTTCCTGTCTTACAAAGAAAAGGTGCTTAAAATATGTACTTTCCTTCATCATCACAGATTAATAAAAATAACAGGGATCTTCAGGCAGAAAATATTCGTGCCACATAACAAAAAAGATACCAAAATCATGTGTTTGCCCAAATATATCCATTCAGCAATGGGCCCAGGCATATATTCACTGTGAAATTCCTCCCTGTGAGGGTGGTGAGACACTGGAACAGGTTGCCAGAGAAGCTGTGGATGCCCCCAACCTGGCAGTGTTCAAGGCCAGGCTGGATGGGGCTTTGGGCAGCCTGGTCTGGTGGGAGGTGTCCTTGCCCATGGCAGGGGGGTTGGAACAAGATGATCTCTAAGGTCCCTTCCAACCTGAACCATTCCATGATATATAGTGTTAAAAAATATAATTTATCTCTTCTACAGCTATAGAAATGTAGCAATATTTTAAAGATTTTAGGCAGTATGACTGAGCTGCTTTTGACAAAAATATTTAGGGTAGAGTCTGCCACCACTTCAGGGCCATCCAGTGGAGAACGATGCTCACTATGGGAGGCTTAAAGGAAACGCTTGCAAGGAGGAAGGCTGAGATTTCAGGTGACTCTGCAGTTGGACCTCCAGCATGGCCAGCTGCAGGGTGTTGGTGGCCCTTAGCAGGGCATGCAGGTGCCAAGTGAAGTCACCTAACCCCCAAGCTGCAGAATTAAATAGGTGGAAGCTAAACCCTCCTCTGTGAGATGGATTATGAAGCTGTGAGCTTTTGCTGGGGAGGGCAGCTGCAGGGGGTTGGCGTATTTTTGTAGGGGTTTTCATTTATTTGTTATTTTTGGGCAGAGCCTTTTCACCTTTGTCCAGAAATACATGCTCTCCCCCAAAGCGCTGCGTTACTTCGGCACTAACTCCAGTGCTCACTGCTGAACTTTGTTGCTAGTTACTGATCTTTTCAGCTGCCCTCCCGTACTAATGGAAGCACAGAAACCCCTGATTCTCACCATGTTTCACAACTTTAAAATTCACCGAAGCCAAAATAGAGTGGTGCAGTGTTTTATCGGGAAAGACACCCTGTGCTCATCCCAGCACCCCAGGAGCTGCTGATGTCAAACCAAATGAGTTGAGAAATGTAGATCTGGTTGCTCAGTGCGTTTCACAGCTGCAGCAAGCATTCTTGACGGGGTGTGCCCAGCACTGAGGGCTATTTGCAGAGCTGGTTGGTAAGCAATTTTTTTTTTAAGTTACAAGGTCGTAGACTTACAACACAACTCGTTGCTCCCAGTGGCGAGAGCGCACTGAGAGATGATAACATCTGTGCCTGCGCTTAGCTAACCGCATTCAAGCTGTGATGGTGATGACATTTGCGAAACTTGATTAAATTTTTCTTTAATCCCATTCTTTATTTTAGAAACACACACGCGAACAATTTCGGCTCCGAGTCTTAAAGGAAACTCTAAGCTGATGCTATTGGGCCCTTGCAAGAAACTTAAAAATTCCCTTCCTGCTCCCTGCCTCCAAGAGACACACAGGGCTTCCTGTTTATGCAACTATTCATGCCCACAAGCTAAGTTTAAAAATAAAATTAGGAAAAAAAATAAAAATGGATGGATGCAGGCATAACCCAAGCACGTTCGCTAAAAATTGAGAGCAGCTCACTATGGGGTTGTGCCAGATTCTTCTCAGAGTTTTCATTACTACAGAAAATACCCATCCTTTCCCCTCGAGGAGAGCTCACTGCCACAGTAACTCGGGCCTTCTCCATCTTCCCTCTCGTGCCCCCATCGAGAGGTTTGCCACACATTGTCATGCAATGACCCTGTTCTACTCTATCCTCAGCTTTGATCAAACGGAGCAAACTTCCGAAATACAAAGCACACAAGCTACACCTCAACGCTGTACAATTAGTTGTGCAAGTTTTGTGGACGTGCTTCGGAATTCGGTTTTTGTACCAACCAGGAAAGCTCAGCTCAGGCACAGCACAGTGATGTCAGGTCACCATGTTGCGAGACAGAGGCAAGCAGAGGTCAGGATGCTCTCCTAACGTACCCCAGAGCTCAGCAGGGTTGGGAGCACACAGCATCCCCAGGACCACAAGCCTTCACACTGCCCACCACCCTTCAAGATGGCCTTTGCCTATGGTGTCCTCTCTCCGTGTTTCCCAAGCAAAGGCCACTTGGACAGGCCTGCAAAGCCTTGCAAAGCTCCTAAAACAGACACCGCAAGCAAAATAAGCCTTGTGCGCAAGCTGCATTTCAGAAAGCAAGGCTACCTTCCCCAAAGCTGCTCTGTTAGGCAGAAGGAGGCACATGAGTGCACATTTATCTGCTCTGCCTGGTCCCGAGGCCTCCAAGCAACGAGCTCAGACTTTGGGCACCTGCTGGGCTATGGGAAGAAGACACACCTGGGTTGAGGTGGCTCATGTTAACTGGTTCGTGTCCTGGAAGAGCACATTCCCCTTGGAAACAAAGGCAGTCCTCAGTTAGCAGTGTTGAGTCTTTATTTCACTTTTTTCCCCACTTACTTCGTTTTACTGTAGCAGAATTATGCGTAAAGGACAACAACTGCTTTGCGGTTCTTCAAGCGAGCGTGCTCTCCTCCAGATCAAAGCCACGAGGACCGAACGCGCAGCAAAACCCGCCAGCTCCAAAAGAAAGGGTTACTAACCTCTGCTTTCAAGTATGAGTGATTGATATGCAAACACAGTTTATGGTAATGACGGAGGACGTCTGCTGCTCTGGCAGCTCGGTGCTCCCGCATGCATTACGCTCCCAGATCAGGGCTGTGTCAGTGCCTTTCGGGGGCACATGTGCGCATTCAGAGAGGCAGTTTGCTATGGAAGCCTTCCAGAAAGCCAATCTCTGCTTTGTGCCATTAAACATATAGCTAAAACTGCTCGGGATCAGCAGAAGCAAACAATATATCAAATGGCTTTGGACCTACGCAGTGAGGGCACTGCCAAACCCCAAACATTTAGGATAAGTCATGAGCACAGATCATGAAAGGGATCTTTAAAGCAATCACAAGGTGGGGGCAAAACCTGGTATCCTTTACAGTACCTTTCGTAAAACTTGTTTGGAGAAGTTTCATTAAGACACACTTTAAACCTTTATTCTGAGAAGCTAAGCTCTAGCACATACTTTTTTACACAGTGAGAGATGAGTCAGCTCTTGCCACTTGCCTTTCAGAGCCGGAATTTTGCTGCGAAAACACAACAGACAGCTCAAATTTTCAGTCAGATTGTGAACTAGCAGCAGAGCCACGGGAGCCACAACCAACCCAACAGCCCTCTGAAGGCTGCAATAATCCCTTCTCTCCAGCTAGTCAAAACATGTGAAGAAACTCCAGTGCTCCCAAGAAGTGGGCACGAGAACTCTATCCTTAATTTCCCAAGCATTTACCTCCTCCAGCAAACACTCTACAACACAACAGAGCCAACCCGACCGCTCCCCATCAGACAGCCGTGTGCCACAGCTTTCCCACACGTGCATTTATGGGCATGATTCTCACTAGCATTTCTGCACACCCAGTCTCAGCAGCAATAGCAGAAAACAAATATCAGGCTGTGAAAGCTTAAAACCAGTACCTGCAGGCTCGACAGCAGTGATGGAGGCAGCTGCGGAGGAGGAGAGCCCTGCACCCTGCTCTCCATGGCACAGCTGCAGAAACGGCCCTCATGCCCAGATTTAAAGAAACAGAGGAACAAAACTGCGACTCATCAGCTTTCATCCAGGTTGAGGTGGAACAAAACACTCTTTTTTTTTTTTGTTCTCTTTTCTTTTTTGTTTTATGGACTATCTTTAAATAGAACACGGTGATAAAGTATCACGTTTGTGTACTTTGGTCTCTCCGTAGCCAATTGCAAGACAACAAAAAAGTAGCACATCACAAGTATATATCACAAGTCCTAATGACTTGAACATGTGTTTGGAGCAAATGTAAATATTCCACTCTGAATGAGCAAAGCTCTTAAGCGTAGGCTTAATTTTATCTCTCCTCAATAAATCATTTTTAAGCATGTACCTCAATATAAGCCCTCGTTTTACTCCCATTAATACTAATAGGACTTAAACACGTGCTTAAAATTAAACATGTTCTTACGTGCTTTGCTGAACCTGGCCAGAAGACATCACGACTATGGGAATGTTCAAGTCACAAAGCTGGATCACCTATTGGACCCTATATATGTTATATATGGCTCCCAGAGCAAGATGAGCAAACTCAGAGGCTCTGAGCCATGTGGGTGGACAGGCTCATGGCAGGAGATGAATACATTTTGTGCCTATCCCCCCACAGCAAACAAAGACATCTATTCCCCACCTTACTTTCCCTTCTTGTCCTGTTGATGAGAGGACTGGCGCCAGGTGGACATCTCGTAGCCAAGGTCAACCCACCACGGAAAACAGGTCCCAACCTTTCAAGCCCATGTTGGTCAGAATCATCTTTTCTTTAAGTGAGTTGGAAAGAGCAATTTAAACATACACACCTAGCCTATACAGCATTCCTATTGCTTTAATGTCAAGGAGTACAATAAAAGGACTTACTCTGTTCACTGTTACAACTCTCAGGATTATAAAATTATTTTTAAGAAAGAAAATAGTCCCTCATTTTGCAAACTGTTCCTTTTATTTACATAACACAGATTATAATGCTGGAACAGCTGCCCAGAGATGCTGGAATCTCCTTCTCTGGAGGTGTTCAAGACCCACCTGGATGCCTACCTGTGCACCCTGCTGTAGGGAACTGTTTTAATGAGTGGTTGGACTGGGGAATCTGCAGAGGTCCCTTCCAACCCCTACAGTTCTGTGATTATTAAAGAGTCACAAAGACAAAACTGGGAAATAAATTACATGAATTAAAAATAAAAAAAAAAAAAGCAAAGTTACTACTTATATGTTAACCTCAGACCTTCTAACCCCAGTGGTTATTTTGGAAGTTAATTTTGGAAGATATTTATGTCACAGACGGGCACGGGTATTTCTGACAGTGTGCTATGCTGTGCTGAACGGGGTAACTGCCACTGCAGGGGGTACATTAGCACATCCCAGCCCTCCTGTAATGCATCTATGCTAACACACAGACATGTGGGATTATGAGATTACTGAGATGAGGTGCTTCTGCAGAAGACTAATTTGGCAGCCGTAATTGTGGGAACAGGGGTACTAAATCAAAGGATTTGGTATTTTCTGAATATGTATTTTAAGTGAGTCATACGGACTCACACAAGTTGTTCCATCTCCTTTGGTCCCAGCGCCCCGTTCAGCCTCACAGACGTGGCAAGCAGTGAAAAATAGCTTAGAAAATACCCACTTGTAGTGACAACCTTCTGCAGGCTTGCTGACTTTTCTCAGAGACCCACAGGAGCAGGAATGAGAGCCACCAGGGCATTCCCCTGAGCTCTGCGCATCCTGCTGAGCGGCTGCTGCATTTTCCAAGCACAGCATGGGGGGCCATGTGAGCACTCATCCCACATCTGTTATTTAACAGGTTCATCTCCAGCTTACATGGCTATTCCATATTTAAAGTTCACCGTGTGCACTTTCACAGAGCAGGTTCTGTATTTCCATACATACCTATCAGCACGCGCACCGTAAGATTAGGCAGACAGCCTTTAAAAAGCTATGAAAATCCTGCAGCAAAAACATGAGCAGGACTGCAAGAATTTTTGCTTCCAACCTCTTGCTGGCAGACAAATTACATGCAGTTACATCATCACTTATTTAACTGATTGATTTAACTCCAATGTAGTGCTCTTCAGAAAGTCCAGTCTTTTCTGCTGAAGTACCACGTAAACAGAATGGCTATGAAGGTAATTTTAAATTCGTTCTTATAAGAAATATATATGAGTTTAATTTGTTATATTACTAAAGCAAGACCATCCATAACTCCATCACTTTGGTGTTCATGCCAGGGCACAGGTGCCCCCAGAGCAGCTGTACCCCATCCCAAGACAAGATAGCAGCAGTCCAAGAGAGAAGATGCTGTTGGGAATCTTGGGAAGCAGTGACCCTGGGTCTCAGTGTCCAGGCTTCAGCATCTGACTTTGGGAACAAGAAATGCAGTGTGGCAGCATGTTCATTTGCACAATGAATTACATCACAGATCTTCTAGAAAAAATAGTAATAAAAAAGGGAACTAAGTGAAACCAGGAGGAAAATTGAGGCAGTACAGCTGTTCTACATCCCACAGAGAGGCCAAATTAAGAGGTTAATTACAGAATTGCTGTGGGTCTCCGGTGGGTGGGTTTTCAGAAGAGAGGGGAAGCTTTGAACCTTTGCCTCAGCTGCCCACCCAGACCTGGGAACAGGTAACCCAGCTCCTTCCCTGCCTTCCTGTAAACCAGAGACAGCTCAGACCCAGGGCAGAAGGTGGGCACTGGCTGCTGTCCTCATCTGGGGATCTCAGACTGAAGAAACCCCGTGTCCAGAGGAAGGGCCCCCAACAGCCCCAGACTGGTTCCTCTCTTTCACATCAGTCATAAAATCATGGAATCCTTAGAGTTGGAAGCAACATTTAAAGGCCATCTGCTCCAACTCCCCTACAACGTACAGGGGTACACATGCACTTCTGTGCATGCAGATCCTCAAAACCGTCATGGGGCCAAGCAGCATGTGGCAAAACCCTCCCTGCCTCTGCTGACCTGAAAGGCGTCCAGCACCTGTGAGAGGGGAGTGCTTCCAGCCTCGTCCCATCCCCAGGGCTGTGCTCCTGGGTGCCCTTGGCAGGACAAGCACCTCCCAGCGCTTGGGTGCGAGGCCCTGGCTTGCCTGTGGAACTCCTCAGAACGAGCAACGCGCCAAACAAAAGGCCTAGCACTTCGCAAAACAATCTAGAAAAATTGTTTTTCCAGCCTAAAAAGTGCTTCTGCGTATTTTTTGAGTACATGGTTTGACTCAATGTATTTCCTTGCTGAATAACCTGCGTTTTTGCCAGCGATGTAAAATGTGTAAAACGCTTGGCTTTCCTGTTGACATAACTCACAGGCTGACTAATGCAGAGGAAGACGGCCTAATTCCACCAGTTATTTGGCATCGGAAACTCGCATTGATTTTTGACACGCGCAAAGTTTTTCCTAGCATGGACAAAAATTTGATCTGCTGCTGTGCGATCGATCTCTTCTTGCACATTGACCTCAGCATGCCAGCATTTTCATTTTAGGTGCCAAAATGCAAATTTGCTAAAAATCTTCACCGTTTTATTGAGCATTTAACTTTGTTTACAGGACAGAGCCTTCCAGGTTGGGGGAAGCCAACAGGTCTCAAGTTAGGGCTGTAGAAATGAGATCATACCGCACGTTAATTTACTGCACACGGCTCCTCTACGAAGTCTGCCATGAAGCATTTTGGGGGACTTCAGTGCCAAATTGTGTCTGTAAAGCTGCATTGCTGTGTTTATCAAGATGCTTTCACAGTATATTTGCTCAATTTTATAAATAAAATTACTTTAAGAAGAGGTTCTTCCTAAAGCCGGTTCAGCTCCAGGTTGTCCTCCTCCATCATGGTGAATAAGGGTTGTGCAATGAGGAGAAATGTGTCAGAGGAGGCTGCCAAGGAAAAGCTGTCAGCAGGGCTGGCATGTCCGAAAAATAGATGTGCATAAATCATAGGTGCCCTAGGGTAGCTTGAAGTCTTCTGAAATCAGTCACTGGTATCTTCTGTCGTACCACCATTAGCGATATGGAGAGGAAAACTTTCCCTGACACTCTGAAGCGTGCAAAGAACTGGTTCCAGAAAATAAGGGATTTTGTGAGGAAATCAGTGAGCAGATATCTGCTGTGCTGGAGCAGCATATAGCCACAGCAGCCTAATAAGGCAGCACAATTAGCTGTGCGGGTGTGAGGAGGTGTATAAAAGCACCCGCGCTCTGCTTTGGCTGTGAGGTGCTTTAGTGCTTAAATCTGAAGGCACTGGGAGTGATGGGAACAACGCCTGCTCCAGAACTGGGAGTCTGAAGTTTTCAGGTCCTTTGCAGATCAGAAATGAACTTTCCAAACCAATAACCCAATATTTCAGGAAAGTCCAGGGCATCATGCAAGCTTAATTGTTCTGGACTTTCTCCTAAGAAAAAGACGGTTTAATTCTAAACCACGTTGGACATCGGTGAGAATCATATATAAATCTTGCCAAGTTCATTTCTCTAATATACAGGGCTAGATTGTGTGCATATATTTAAAAAATAATAATAAAGGAAAGAAATCAAGACTTTCTCCTCCCATCTCCTGAATTACGGGAAAATTTTCTAATAACTCCTTGTGAAAACAGCAACTTTCTCAAAAGAAAATGCAGTGTGGAAAAGTTTTCTCCATTCTTGAAATATTTCTGTTTGAAAACATATTAATACATCTGTATAGTTCCATAATTCTTTTGGTAAATAAAGAAACTTTTCCATGGGATAAACATTCTCAATCCAGAGTGGGGTAGGTCTTAGTGTACAATTTGATTGTTAGTAGGCTATTAAATTACTCCAAGCAACCCTGCAAGCTGGTACACAAAAACTTGCACTTTTATCACATTTAATTTAGGAAATTGCAGGAAGATTTTTCTCAATAGCCTTGCAATAAACCTGTGCTTTCAAGGAGCAGACTGTCATGTGCACATCCTGTTCATCTGTCAGTGCATTCGTTAGAAAACTTTTTTTGCAGGCAACATTTTTTAGGCAGTGGAATTGAAAAATTGGTTGCAGTCTTTAGCAAATAATGCATTAAAATTCTTTCAATTATGTCCTTATCAGCTTAAAAAGAACGAAAGAAAAGTGGTGCTAAAACAAGGAGACATTGTGCTGCGAATGAAGGCTGGTAAACTGATTCCTTTTCAGACAAAGCTGAAAAGCATCGCTTTAGTTGTGGCGAGCAGCACAACAGAACCTGCTCTAATCACATACAGATGATGGGAATTTGTCTAATGTTTTATGGTGAATCGTTGATGAGGCTTGCAGAAGGAAAATTTGTAGAAATAAAATCACCTTGACAGTAAAGCACCAGGGTCAAAAAGCAAAGTAAAGTCAGTGTTCTTAGCTTTAATAAAAACAGTATGATCTGTCATCAACACAGCGTTTTTACACTCTTGGACAATGCACTCTGGGAGCTCCTGCTGGGTTTCATTTGATTTTCACCAAAGCTAACAAAGGGCAGCTTATGGCTGGTAATTCATTATGACAGCAGAGAAGTTATAAAAATACACGTTTAGGTCCCTGTAAATAAACAGCCCACATTGCAATTTTCAACAGAAAAACTATTAGCCGGGCGAGGTAAAACACACTAATAAACCGGGTTGGTTTTTTTTTCTTTTTTTTTTTTTTTTTTTTTTTTTTTTTTTTTTTTGTCAACTGTGAACCTGAAAGTACAGACTTTTTTAATTTGTTATTGTAGTTTCTCGGAGTTAATCTGCCTTCTGTGCTACAGGGGTGTTCAAGGCACATTTTGGGGAAGAAGCCTGGCAAAGTGCAAAGAGGTATTGTTAAATACCTGAAGGGACTGTACATACATTGCATCACTGTCTAAATACTGACTGTGCAAGATCGTAAGGCAAAACAAACAGCAAAGTAATTGAAAACATCTATGAACTAGATAATCAGCCAAGGAGGGTGATAGCCAAGAGGAGCTACAATGCACTCTGCGGTGCCTGATTTCACAGTGGGTTTAGTGCAGTAAGAAAGAAAAACAGGTAGGAAGAGAAAAGGGAGGACAAAGTGAAAAGGGGAATGGAAAAATAAAGAGAATGTTTGAATTGTAAGCTTCAGGGGCAACAGGGATGTTTCAGAGAAGGTGACTCTAACTTCCAACAGCTGTTCTGGGATATCTTAAAATACATATCCGAACTTTTTTCATGTTTGGAAAGCTGCAGTCATTGACAACATTATGAAAATATAGGATTTAAAGGTCACTTTACGAGAATGCTGCACAGAAAAATGTCTAAGTCACAGCATGCGTTCCTGTAAGCATGTTGTTTCCAAATCACTGCTGGTATATACGCATCACACTGCGTGCATAAACACACCAAGAGGGAGACTGACTTAAAGCCCTGCAAGAAGCACGACCTGCGACCAGCTGAGCTCTGCCAGCAGAGATCTTTGCTGCAGACACAACACAACTGGTGGTGTGAGCATCACCAGTGCATCTGGTTCAGCTAGTGGCTGGGAAATGGAGTAACACTGAGCATCACTTGGCCAGGACAGCTGCCCCTCCGCATCGCTCGGTTGCTGCAATGTGACTGTGTTGCTGTCTGGTGAAGCATAAGCAAGCCCAGCATCAGCCAAAAAAAACCAAAAAACTTTTAAACAGTGACTATGTTAGCACAGAGCTAGGTCTAACAGAAGGACTTGTGCTGGGCTCAGGTGCCTGTTTAGAGGCTCCTTCGAGTTACACAGGTAATGATTCCTTCTGTCCTGATTTTTGTCTTGCCATTCATTCGTGCATTCTCCCAAAAATAGCTTTTGTAGGTTACAGTGCTCAGACACTCAAGGGCTGAGGCACCTGCACGTTGGTCACCACTGAAATGCTGCATGACCAATCAACCCTAGCCCTGTAAGAACTCAAACTTATAATCTTTGCTTTACATCTCTTTCCAACTTTTCTGTGAGATTGACAAGGACCACAGCTACCGTTCCACAGAGGGAGCAGCTCTGCCTTCTGCCTACGACAGGGGCTGCCTTGCAGCCCTTTTCTCCTCACACATTTTGGTGCCTACATACCTTAGGTTCATCACCGAACAGTCGGTGACAGAGCAAAGAACTGAAACCATTTCCTGCCTCCCAGCTGGCTCCTTACCAGCCCTTCCTGTCATGAAAGCCCATGTGCAGCAGCTACGTATTGGCAGGGATCCTTAGTCATATTTTTCAAATTCATTCCTTATTACGAAACAGCAAAAAACTAACATAATACAGAATTGATAAATAAGATTTTGCTTTCTTGGCACAAATAAAGAAATGACAGAACTCTGGCGGGTGTTTAGGTTGTGCAGTGAAAAGATGCAAAGCCATTGCACAAATTACACCTGTCTCCCAGGGAAGGAATTCTTCCTTATCAGGTTTTGGGTGCATCACCGACACGGGAACTTCCATTTTCCTCCCACGCACTTGGAGAAATACAAATAACAGTGTGGGTCTTTTTTCCCAAAATGCACTGATGGCTGACGAGTGTCACCTCCAGCAGCAGCACCCAGCACAGCAGTCCTGTTTCACCCACCTGGGGCTCCTTCAGTCTTTTTGTTCTCTGCCTTCTGCCCACAAAGCAGAGCTCTTTCACAGTGGCTCAAATTTCTGCTTTCTGAAAATTCAATTTGCAATTGCACACGTGCTTGTTTTTAAACACCGAAGTGGTGTTTGAAGCATCGCAACTTTCAAAAATGGCAGCAAGCAGAAGTCAAAACCATGCGTTTTCTGGTACAGTACTTTTTTCTGTAAGTATCCATCCCACCTTCTCCTCCCTAAGAGCAATGAAGCACGCAGCTTTTGCCAAATACCAAGAGCACAGAAGGTGGAGATTGCGGAAACCCTGAATGCTGATGGGAGCAGCCCGATCCCTCCCACATTTTGTTCTCCTATGTTGAGCATATGCTTAGCACAAATCTATGCCAAACTCAAAGGCAACTGCACAAAAGGCCAAATGGGTACTATTTTTCATAGGCCTCATCCTTGAAAGTCATCAAGGCCTCATAGGCCTCATCCTTGAAAGCCTGGCTTCAACAGGCCCTCTGCCTCCATAACAGCAACAGCAATGGGCCCTTATGAAACAGCAGGACACCAGCTCAGCTCGTTTCAGACTTGCCACGTTTTACAGAACTGGCAAAGGTCTCACATGCAAGAGTAGCCCTAGGAACTAAAATAACACTTTGCAGTAGCTGGGCCCAATGGAAATCAATGGGAGTCTTGCCACTGACTTAAACAGAGCCAGGATCTTGCTCACCGCTTATATATGCGGGAGCAAATGTAGAGGGAAAAGATCTTGTATAAATCATCTCCCAAATAGGAAAGATTGGGGTTTTTTTCAGTCCTCTTGGAAGGAAAAATAATTATGCTTTTTAGCTGTCAAGACAAAGCGCCGGGGTAATTCATAAGGTATTACGTTAGCACTTATAAAACAAAATGAAAAACAGCTCTGGAGAATGACCTTTCACTCCAGCAAAACTGCAGCAAGTGTATTGCAGGACAAAGAAATACCCATTCTGTTGGGCAAATAAATTCAAAACAACGTGCTGGGCAGGCTGTCCTCAATGCAATATCACTATACAACACACTGATATTCTTAAATCCTTTTTACTAAATTAAAAAAAAAAAAAGGAGAAAAAAAAGTATGCCATCAATGTCAAAAAAAGAAAAGGGCTTCTAAAAACGTACTCTGTATTACTGCACTATGGTCTGCAATTTTGGAATCAAGTCCAGGGTTTTATTGTCAGCACCTGGGTCTTGGCCTTGTGCTGCCTTCAGGCAGCAGCCCTAGAAATCCAGCTTACAGAGATGCACTTGTACCCACCTTGCTCAAAAAAGAGGTCTTTAACTCAGAGAAGCAGCACGGTAAATAGAATGAAAATTACAATAAGTGTGATACGTTTCATTAAAAAATATCTAGTCCAGTGCCATGAGAATTAAAACAAAATCCCCCAAACCTTAAAAGTAAAATAAATCAGGCTTATATAAAAATGTAACAAGGGAGCTTTTTGATTCCTAACTGAGCAAATGGTGCATAAAGCATTGAGGTTTTAAGCACGGTGTACTGCATAACGCCATGCAAACAGGGGAAGTATATTTACTATAGAGGAGACAGTCTGCTATAGCTCTTCAAAAGCAGATATCTAAAGTTTACTTTCACATGGGTTTTCACTTTTTGACCTGCTCTTGACCTGGGTAATACTTGCAGACCAGTGAGTTTAAGAAGGCCTGGGATCTATTAAAAGAGTAGTAGCTTGACTTTTACTGACTAGCACGCTGATGCTTTAAAGTAAATGTTATGGTTTGTCACAGGAACCAATTTGGTTACCGTTTGTTCTTCCTGCCCCTGCCTGCTGATATTTTTCCAAGTGTTTTTCATTCTTCAAATTCTATAAAGAAATCTGCATGCTGTTATTTTAAACTTCTGTATCTTTCTTCTGAGTAGTTCATATTTAAACGCGGGGCCGCACACCCAAAGTTTAACTCGAGTGCCACTTGGTAGGACCTGAACCCAAAGTGCACTACCATTCTCTTCTTTTCTGGTCATCCAGGTATCACAGTGAGGGATTTCTTTTACTTGGTTTTTAAAGTCTGTGTTTTTTCTACCCCTTAATTAATCAGAAGGGTAGAAGTATACTATATGCAAATACATTATAGAGTAAAAATATTGGCTTTGTCATCTGTTTAAACGTGCACTTCAACTCTTATTATTGTTATTTTTGTTAATACAACCATTCCCTGTCATACTTGGCAAGATTTATACAATACTTTGTCAGAAACTTTGAAGATCTTGGCTGTACAGCAGCCAGATCCATACCCTAATTTTACAGGGAAGAATTTTGATGCCTGCCTTTAATTTGTCATCATTAATAGAACTAATGGTAGTTCTAGCTCATGCAATATGACATGAAAGTGCACAACATTTTTCCCTTGAAATCACAAGATCTTAACATCTCAAGTCAAAAGGGAGAAGGCACAGCAGGTCCCCAGTTAACAACACACGTGAGAAACATGGCATTTTCAGAGGAGGAGACGTACATAGGAAAATTGGGGAATGAATTGGCTCTCTGCAGACATCAGCACATGCTTGACACATACGCAGGAGAGACTGAAGTTCCCAAGGTGCTCAGCCCTGTCCTTTCCTGCAAAGCACAGATTCAAAGGCGTTGGAATTGTGTAAGTCCTCTGACTTGTACTTTTTCCAATGTCTCATTTTTATTTGCCTCAAAACAAAAAGTTTGTGTAACAGCAATGACTTACGTCCCAAAATGATAGCAACTGTGTAAGTTTGTGTTCACAACACGGATCACCTGCGTTCTCCCAGCTCAGTGCAGAAGGGGATGGAGGGCAGCTGGGAAGCTGCCTCTCCTGCTGCAGCAGTTTTATTGGCTCGATTCCTCCATGAATTATGTCTGATATTTTATAAAGGGGATTTTCTGTGGACTGTTCTCCAATATTGCTGAGTCTGTCAAATAAAAGAAATCTCTAGGTTTTTGAAGTTTTCTGTATTGCGCCTTTAAACAGCAAAAAATCCCAGCTCAAGAGGGTTTGTCTGAGGCAGAGCCACTGACTAACCAGAAGAGCTGAAAAATTCAGTTAAGGAAACATTAGCAACTCTGACGATGAAAGCATCCGTTTACAGCCTGCAAATCCTTCAGGAAAGAGATGGGGCAAAAACGAACACAAAGGAGTTAAGCTGTTAAGCAAAAAAACACAAATGTTTCATATTTCTCCTAATGATTTTTTCTTGCTTATATGACTTCTGAAACCATCATGCCCATGGCTAAAATTTTTAAGATCTTGTCTCCATTTCCAAGGCGTAAGCTGAGGACAGCCCCTTCGCCTCCTTTGTCAACTTGTCCTCCATAAATTAGATATACATGAAAACAACACAGGTGAGTTTCAAACCAGTGAGAAAGTCTGGTGAGATGAAATGCTTCTGGAGCTCGCTGCCTTTAAAGCAGGCTTTAGTTTGAGTAGTGGCAATCACAAGGCTATTACACCAAGAGTCCATTTGGGGTGAATAATTTAAGCAGGCTTTTTCCTGTGACTGCTCTCTCATCTTTACTAACAGTAAGAAGCATCTTACTTACAGAGCATTGGTAGAAGTTTCTGTCAATGTGCTCTGCCATGAAAAACTTGCCAAACATTCAGGTGGGCTAAGGTGCATCCCACTACATAAATCACCTCTACTTGGTTTTGGTAATGTGAAAGACACAATGGGAATGTACTAACTGAGGCAGAGGCTGTGATTCTTCCAAGAAATCCCACCCTCTCCCTCTGTGTCTTATCTGGGATGTAAGATGATGTCACTGCCCTTGGTAACTGATTTAAGGATGATTAAGGAGGATGCACTTCCACCAAGGATTTCCTGTTGCACTGAATGAAGCCATTACTTGCACAAGTGAAAGGGTTCAGTTACTTCAGACAATGTAAAACCCCATTAGATTTGGTGGGCTACTAAAAGTAAATGCTTCCCATTAAACTGTAAATAATACCTGCAATATCTACATCTTCTCCTTAGCTTCATAGCTTACCACTGTGAATGGTCAGGTCAAGTCAGTGGTTTCCAAAAATGAGTGTTAGAACAACCATTTATTTTGATTTGAAAATACAATTTTGTTCATCCTTTTTTTTTTTTTTTTTTTTAAGTAAAAACAGTGAAAAGGAAAGTCATTGACCAGAATTTCCATTTCCAAGGCTAAAGAATCATTGTCAATCCACCTGTCCAAAGTATAGCTAGGAAACAACTCAAATGCTGCTACAAGTGATAGCTCTTGCAGAATGCTCTGATCACCAAAATAAAGTTGCCTTGAACCTGATGAGAAATGATTTATATGAACTATGGCCTCCAAGATTTTAGAACCTTGATTAGCGAGTAGAGGTTAAAAAGATACACTTTGTACAATAGATAATAAAGTAAAAAGTATAGGTGTTTTTAATAAATATAATAAGAACAAAACTAATGTTTTTCTAATGTTACTCTATTCCCATGTATTTCCCAGTGTAATGGTGATTGTACATGCAAAAAGATCAGTGGAAGGTAAATGGAGTCTCAGTGAATTACCAACATACCCATTTGGTTTCTGGGATTTACTCAGACATCAAATTCAAAGCTTAAAACCATTAAAAAAATGATTGATTTGTTAAGAAGAGCTCAGATGGGATTTTGCAGTAGTGAGGACAGAATGCTAGAAAGACAGCATTTCATTTTCGATAAATGAACACGCTCACTGGAAAAGGGGATGGACTTGCACAGCTGGAGTAGAGAAGATGGACAGAAAAAAGCTGCAACATTTAATTCATTTAACTAATTTTGTCAACAAGAGCAAACGGATATTTTTCCTAATGAAATTAGAGAGTGCTGGAGAGGGCAGGCTGAGCTAACACCGTCTCAGTGAGTATGTTTTAAACTGGAAATTAGCACAAGTCACAACATTTGGTTCTGAATCCAAATGCATATTCCAGCTTTTGAGACTTTGATGTCAATGTCCGGGGTGTGAGCTCAGGCTACTGTAATGTACAGACCCAACAGTAAGCTGCTCTTGTACTACAACAAAGTCAGCAAATGCAGAAAAGCTAACAATTTACCCAAACTTTTACCCAGACTAAAGGCTCTTTGGAAACTTGAAGACTCTGAGTACGTTACACTGCTGCTTTCCATCTTGATCTGGAATTAGAAGTGAACAAAGCAAGCCAGATCCCCAAAATATTTCAGCTGGGACTGAAAGCAGAGTTCATTGTGTTTAGATTCCTGTAATCTAACGAGAAGGCTTCTCTCCCAGAGCAGGCAGGTCAGCTGTGTGGATCAGAAGCCTCTTTCCCTGGCCTGTGGAAAGCCATGAGAAGTTTGCCACTTATTTCAGCACAGCCAAACTTCAGTCCAAAGCTCTGATGTGGGAAACTCACGTAAACTCTTTGGTGTCAGGTTGTAGACTGCATGGTGGGACTGAGAAATGCCAAAGTATCAACAACAAAAACTTTTCATTCACAAGACCTTAGGGAAAATTTTAAAACAGCAAAAATGCCTAGCTCACGTTTCCTCATCTGCTCCTCAGGACAGCACAGCCACCATTCTCCTTATTTCTGACTACATGCTTTTGCCAGATTCCAAACTCCAGAAAAATAACAGTGCTAAGGCCCAAGATATAGGATTCATTCAAGCGTTTCTCAACATACAAAACTGCATTATCCAAGACCTTCTGTCCATGAAGACCTCCTGTCTTCTCAGGAGAAGACGAAGCCTCACAAGGAGCACCACAGCAAAGCCAGCTGGTAGTCCTGTGGGAACCTGCAACCACCTCACTTGGAGAGGATGCATGGGGAAGAGAGACGAGAAGGAAATTAAAGCAAAAAAAAACCACCCATCACCATTTAAAATGCACCCAGAGAGGGGGAAATTTAAAAGATCGGAAAATACAATGGCCTTTCTGGATCAAAGCATCTCAAAAGGGATACAGAATCTTTAACCTTTGGGTAGCCAGCTCAAAATCCAGCTGAGGTCAAGAGGGATGAAAGGTTATCATCTTTTAATGACTTTCACAAACTTAATTAAAGTCTCCATCAAGCTGCTTGTGCCCAAGTGCGTAACCCTAACTTCCACAGGAGACAATAGCAAAACTTGCATCGAGCCAGCCTTACACTCGTGTATCCACAAACAGACATCGTGTCAAGGACTGGTGAGAAGGTTATTAAAAAGAAATGCAGAACACACTCCAGATGGAAAGCAATTCTGGATCTAGGCACGCATTGCACAATTTTAGCAGCAGCATAACAAGAAGTCTTGCTAGGAAGGTTATGAAAAAACAAGAAATCAGAGATAAGACTCAAACTACTCTAATGCACAAAACCAGACTGTCCACAGGAAGATGAGCACAACCGAACTGTCTTGGGGACAAGTGCTCCTGGGGACAATCATCAGTAGAATTCTCTGTTTTATGTCGTGTTTCAGTGTGCAAATGCAAATCTAAGGAGGAAATGCCATTTTTGATGTAAACACACAAAACCTGCAACACGTATTACAAATCCACACCTCATTTGGCTAACAAAGTCTTTGCCCCTAAACTCATGAGACAGGTTTTCTCTGATGGTGTTGAATCGCATGAGCTAAACTTGGAACAGATGAAAACCAGGAGGAAGAACAGTGGATGTGAAATGTGCTCAAGAGAAAACTGAGGAAGCTGGAAACTTCACGGGACACTGTTCTTTTCCCATCTAGTTGCCCTGAGTTGTTAAACGACAAGTGGCTTACTTCAAAACTCCTGTCATTGACACAAGTTGAAGTAAAGAGATACATTGAGGGTCACAAGAGTTAGAAGAACTAATGCACAGATCTGTTACGTGTCCTCCATAGTTTTCAGTAGTGTGAGCATCTTGAAAAAACTTCCGTGTTCAAGGTAAAACTGGGTCCTTCACTGGCTTAGGATCAGGATTTATCCTTTACAGGAAATCTAAACATTTTGAATTTTGCCCCAAACTGAAAGGAAAACACATTTAAAGTTGCTTTCCAGCAACTGAAAAAATTAAAAAAGAAAAACAAAGAAAACAACAACAAAAAAGTGTCAATCAAGACTGTCCCCTTCAGCAAAATAAATCTGGTTTTCTTCCTCCATTTTCATTTTAAAATCTGATGTTGCAGCACCAAAATGCTGAAATTAAAATCCAAGCTTTCCATTTTAATAGCCATGGTTACATATTTGCCTGTTTGGAAGTTTTTCCCAGAAAAAATCTAAGAGGATGAGCGCATATTTCTTGTTGGAAAATAACTCTTTATTAAACAGTGTGCATTGATGGAAAAACATTCTACCAAACAATTGCACCAATCTACCCTTAACCAGCTGTTCTTTCAGACAGGCGAAGAAAAAAACACAGACTAAAACACCAGTTTTGTTGCTAGTAATCTTAAAAATATGAAAATGTAAACTAAAATAACTGTTTAAATATTTATTGATGTAAGAAGCCAAAGTCTGCGTTGTCATTTATGTGCTGAACTGTTTACAGTACTTGTCTTTCCTGAGCATCTGAAGATCTCTTGAGAAACCAATGGGGGAAAACCAGAAAACAGGACTTCATTCCCAGCATTCCTTTAAGTTTGCTGCAGGAGATAACCCAGACCTATTTGTGCAAAATCTCACTGATTTCCAGTAGTTTCCTATGGAAATGACAGCTCATAGCAAGATGAGACATCTGACGTGAGATCGGCATTGCAGTGTGGGCTTTGGAAAGGGCCACAGGAGCTGGAGGACGTTGGGGCTGCATTCTCCCAAGATTTACTGCATCTGCAGAACCTACATGATGCCCCAGTGACCAGTACTCCAGCAGTCAATGAATGGAACGAGAACCAGGAATTCCTCAGATAAGACCCTACCATTTCTCCATCTGGAGAACCACTCGTTAAATGCGGAGGATAACAGCAACTGCTCCAAAAGTACCAAATACTTAAAATAATACTGTAGAAAAGTGAGTGTTGTGGACAGACAGCTCCGCACCTTTTCCATTGTGAAGACATCCTGAATGGTCCCTGCAAATTGCTACTTCTTCATAGATCAGTCTCTCTCCTGCTGTCTTTCTGACCAGTCTCAGTCAGATCATTTATCAAACTAATTGCTTTAAAAGACAAGCATTCTTAGGCAATCTGTTCCCTCTCCGTATTTCCCATTACAGTCATTGAAAGTTATGTGTGCAGATGAAAATGATAACAGCTTGAGCACTCTCAGAATAGTCCTTTTTAAACAAACACAGAAAACTCCAACAGCAAACGTGGCTGAGCCTGGTCCAATCTGACAATACGCGAAGTAATGACATACGATAGAAATATTAGCGTCAAGCAAATGATCCCGGGCCGCTGTTTACCCAGAAAGTTTCAGGGATGATTAAACAGCCAGCTTGAGGTCCGGAAACCCATTCAGCAGTTGTACCCATGGAGCTGACTGAGGACAAATATTGCCACCCCCTTCCCTCACCCTGGTACAGGCAGCCAAAAATTAGACACCAAGCATGAATAATTGCTGAACTTACCCAACGTGATGTTTACATCAATCTGCCTCAAGCTAAGAAGAAGAAACATTCTTGTGAAGAACATCAAAAAATGCATATAGCTTATTTAAGAAAAAACAGTCAGCTTTTGGCACGTAATTGTCCTAGCCCAGAGCCTGTAAGCGTTGTGACATTATAGTCACCACCAGTTCTAGCAGTCGTTGCTCAGGAGCTGCAAACCACCGGTGGGTCACTGCACCCTGCCCCTTGGAGGGACCATGCCTCCGTCACCCAGCGGGTCAAGCACCCCACGCAGTGCCACTGTTCCCCAAGCACAGGACGGAGCATGGAGGGCTCATGGCTTCAAGGTGGATTGTAAAAGCACAGGAAGCCGTGCGAACATCTCCCTCTGCTCTGCCTGTGATGAAAGCCACTCTCCACGGCTTGTTACTGCTCACAAACAAGGGAACAGCCAAGTGCTGAGGTCTTTGAAGAAGATAATTGCCAGGCACATTGGTTGACCGCCTCTGCTGTAGGGCTCCTTTACGGACACGGCTAAGACAAGACAGACCTAAAACTACCTTAACGTGTTTCTCCATTATACCACTGCCTTGCTCAGAAATACAGTGTGAAAAGGTACAGCAGGCATCACGGCACTCTGAGTAGGAAAATATTCAAGCGCTGTATTAATAAGCGCAAGTAGATGGAAGACTGCATTCCCTCAGAATCTGAAGCATTTGACAAGATATAGAAATTTAAACAAAAGATTTATCTGCAGGGATAAAAGAACATCTGCTTTATACTTCATTCCAAAAGCATCCAAATATATTTTTTTTTCAAAATGAAACAACTTCACACAGTTTAAAAAAAAAAAAAATTCTGTTTCTATTAAGTTATTGAGTTCAGCCATGAATTTGGGAAATTGCTACCTCCCATCACAATTCTGTGCTTAGGGTTTGAGTTTTGGGTGGTTCTGTGTGGACCCAGGAGTTTGATTCCTTATGGGTCCTTTCCATCTCGGGATATTCTGCCATTCCTTTGTTTTACATTAGGTTCCTGCATACATCCTAATGCACCACAGAGAAAGGATCAGGCCCTCCACAGCATTTTAAGCTTCCAGTCAACATCCAGTGATACTAGTGAAAGAATTTCCACTGACTTCAATGACCAGCAAAATAGTATGGGGATATCCCTGTGCATGAACACAAGTCAAATAAACATTTTAAAAGCTTGCATGCTGCTAGAAAGAACTGCTTGAGCCTCAGAGGACATAAATAACCTGCTGCTGAGCAGAGTTATCAGCTCTGTTCTACAGTGATTGTAATTAAGTAGCTGGAGTAAGGTTAACTGGTAAAAAAAAAAAAATGAAATCAGTGGTCATTCTTCAAAGCGAACTGATTGAAGTTTTCTACAAGTTCGTAATTAAGCTAAAAGATTCAGCTGATGAGAAAAGCAGTAACTTTCTGACCTGTTCCATGTGTTCTTCACTGTATACATTTGAGTGCATTCCTGTTTCTACATGAATGCAATTTTCATTGGCGATTCACCTTTCCAAACGCCAATTTAATGCCACTCTTCAGAAAGATATCAAATAATTTAATTGCTGCGGGCTCTCTCTTTTCTGTCCCCCTGCCTGATAAATCCCTTTAGGTGATACTTCTTGGACGCCAAACGACTCGGTCATCTTGGTATATTTATATCAGCTTTGATGATGCGATCAAGTTGCTGACAGCTTGCTAATGTTAAATGGGCTTCAGTCGCAGTCCTGGCTCAGCTGGGAGCCTGCTGATGTGGGCTCTGTTCTGCTCCGAACCTTCAAGAAAACAGCAGGTTCCTGTGAAACATCAGCAGCCTCTCACTGAGAAAGATGTGGTAGTATCAGCTCGCTTATATTTGCTTTCTCCATCACACCCTTTTCAGTGCCCTTTTCCTGCCGTGCCAGTAAGTTCTACATGGAAAGTCCAATCATCTCTGCAAGGCAGCGGACATTTTTTTTCTGCCCATCGTTTTTTTCCATCTGTTTCACCCTCTGTGACGTGCAGATTAGTTCCTTCTTTAGTCTCCTCTGAAATGTCCAGCACAGTGATTTGGGTGAATTACCATAGTCATTCTAAACACTTGAGATACAATTCTGAAGTATATTCCCTTAGATTTTTTCACACAGGACTAGACATGTCGCAGGGGCATCCTGAAATATTTATAAGTTATTACAAAGCGATAAAAAAAGAAAAAAAAAAAAGCTGAAACTATCCCAAATGTTCCCATGCATGTTTGAATCTACTCAAAATTCTTAAGATTCTCCCAGAAAACAGTGTTCTACCAATGCAGGGTCATGGTCTTTGGCCTCTGCATTGCCCCGGGCATATTTACCATTATTATAAGACCTGTCATTCATCTCTTTAGATCTCTGGTGGAAAAAAATGTTTAGCTATTTTATCTATTTAGACAATATCTTGATGCAGAAACAAGCACTCCCAAGCCCCTGTGTGTGTCAGCCCCCAAATATCTGTGCTTTTCTGCTAGTGATTTGTGACACTTAATGCACAGGGAAAAACTTCTAGCTTTTGCAGCAAAGATGTTTTAAAGGCATGGTACAAATGTAGTAAACGCAACATCTCAAATGTCCCTAGGGCAAGAGGAAATCTTTGCACAGCATATAATTACACAATATATCCATTCCACAAATGATTTCTCAGCATTCCCAATTTTTCAGAGAATAAAAAGTGGGAACTGTTTCAGTTTTACGTAGGTGCTGTTTACTATTTTAAGACAATGATATATATATAATTTTTTTTGGCACTTCTAAGCACTCATGTAGTAGAAATAACTGATGCATGGACAAAGTATAGGTAAGTTACAAGTCACATCCAGGGCCAGACTCACTTTCTCCAGACATGCATCAATTAGATTGGCGACTTGGCTGGATGCTCAGCCTCCCTAGTGAAGACAAGGCATTGAAGGGGAGTGTGCTGAGAACAGGAACACCGTGCTCTGACTTCAAGCCTCTGCTGCAGGTGTTGAAAACACAGCATGTGTGAAAGAGAGAGAACGAAGGATAAGGCAGTGTACAAGAACCCTAGCAGTGTTTTTCAAAGTAAATCCGATTGCTTTAGTCTCAAAGCCAATGCATGATTCTTAGTGTTTGCACAGACTGCTTTAAGTATAAAGCATTGTTCATGACAGTCTGTCAGGGAGCCTCTGTATTTAAATTAGCCTCTTATTTCTCTTTTATTTTAGCCCTGAGGCCACAAGCCTGCCACGAGCTCTAACAACGAAAACCTGAGTCATGAACCCGTCATTTGTTCCATGAATCAGTGAAAGCCAAAGGAGAAACCCATTTCCTGAAGGATGGAGTGGAGGAGACAAAGTGTGGAAAGTCCCTCTGCGTCCCACACCTTGTCAACACCAGCACAGCTCCGCTCATGCTTCAAGACCACGAGACAGGAGAATTGTCAACACCTTCAACCTTTTCTTTCTGAAACCTCATGTTCCTGCCGCTAGCCTACTCAGAACAGCAAAGGATGAGGAGGTTGTGCCAGGGCTGGGTGACATTTCCTTCGTTTACAGTTCTACCTGGAAGTAACCTCATGCCAGCTAGGAGAAGGTGGCCCATTCTCCGGGGTTGAGCCATGGACAATAACAGGAGATGGCATTTGGTGGCTCAGGGAGCTCGTCTTCATCCCAGCAGAAAGATAACGAGAAGAGATCTGGTTGGTTTGTTTTGTTGTTGCTCATAGTTGCGGGAGGCAAATGGAGGTGGGGAACCTCTTTTCGGTGGTCAGTGGGGACAGGACAAGGGGCAACGGCCTTAAGCTGGACCACAGGAAGTTCCGCACCAACATGCGGAAGAACTTCTTCACGGTGCGGGTGACAGAGCCCTGGCACAGGCTGCCCAGGGAGGTGTGGAGTCTCCTTCCCTGGAGATATTCCAGACCCGCCTGGACGCCCACCTGTGCACCCTGTTGTAGGGAACCTGCTCTGGCAGGGGGTTGGACTCGATGGTCTCTCGAGGTCCCTTCCAACCCCTGCAATTCTGTGATTCTGTGAACTATCAACCACAGAACTACTGGGCTCCTAGAAATGGCAGGAAAGAGCAGAAAGTTGTAAGTCTAGCATGGAGAACAGGTATCAGATATAATTTAAAAATTTAAAGCAAAGTGGATCACCGAAAGAAAGCTTTGCAATATTAAAGAACTAAAGCAGATGATGCAATCTCCATTAGAAATCAAAATGTGAGGTGGAAATGAGGGAAGCTTGGGAACAGCAGCAAATCTACAACAGAGGATTACTATGGGTCTCAGATTCAGTCAAAGAACGGGAGAAATAAAAGCTAAGGGATTTGAAAAGAAAAGAAGATACAGGTAGAACAGTTTTCCAACCCATTACACTGCCATTTTCTCAGTAATGGCAAATTATGTGAGCTAGACTGTGACACTCTGCAAGACTGATGTTCATCCCATACATTCTTCTTAAGCAAATTACCCGTTTCATCCTAAAAGGGCATTATTATTGTCGATCTGATCTACCTCCAGGACTGTTAAGGGCTCTGTGTAAATCACTGTAAGTGCACCAATCCAGAGGTAACGGGAAGACAGAGCAGCTCCTCTCCCTTTGGCGAGCGGAGCCGCATCCACGTAGCAGGGGCACGGGGCACCGCATCCCAGCTGAGCTCCTACACAGCAGCCCGGGGGATGCAAGAGCAGCTCCAACCAGGAGCCGGGCTTCCTCTTCCCCGTCCTGAGAGATGCAGAGCACTGCAGAGGTACCTGGTGAATCTCTGGGGATAAGGTTCAAGCCTTGTCACTACAAATCACCCTCTGCCAAGCAATTTGTGCGGCAGCTCATAGCAGCGGTTAAACAAAGGAGCCATGGGGCCATCCTCCGGACTGAGGGCAAGGCGCTTGCTACCGGGGAGAGGAGGCCGGGAGATAAAAGGAAAGCAAACATGCCAAAGTTAATAGGGCAGAAAAGGCTCAGCCTCCCTCCGGTCCTGGCTGCGTGGCAGGAAAAAACGGTGCACGGGCTCTGTGTGGGTCAGAGCATGAGGACATGGGCACGGGGCAGCCGCTGCTGCCCAGCACCTTGCTCCAAGGCTCGTCCCACAGGTGGGTGTGCAGCCTTGGGCTTGCACTCAGTGCAGGAGCGACTTTGCACCGACTCAATCGAGCAACCGTAAATTGATTTACACGGGGAACGCTGTGTTTACAGCAGAAATGGAAAGTATTCCTCACAGGTCAGGTTGCTGCCATGAGGTAATGGCCATCAGCATTATGCGAGCATGGATTTTTGTCTTAAGGTCTTTAAAATGAAACCGGAGAAGCTACTAAGAGTCATGGAAACAACTGAAAACGCAATGTTTTGGAGAATGTTAGCCTGTTGCTTCTCGATATTCCCTCATCGCTCTGAGTATTTTCCAGAGCACAGAAAACACAGGTTTTCCAAAACTCAGTTACTCAGAATCAGGTGATGATTCCAAAACAGAAAGGACATTCCTGAGGGGCTTTTGCAGTATTAAGCAAAAGTAATCACGTTTTACAAACGATGCTGGGAGCAGTGCTGTTTGCTTTCTTCCTCCCCTAAAAACCTTTGGGTGTAGAGAATTGCCTCATCCCAAAAAGTTTCAAAAAGTTTCACAGTACACGCTGTGTACTGTACAAGGCATGCTTGGATAGAGCCAAACAGCTACGTTCTTAGAATGCGTTTTGCAAAGTAAGTGAAAATTACACCGACTTAATCAAATCCACTGGACACGCTAATAAAGATTTGACCTACAGAGCCTACAAGACCAGCCCAAAGGTCTCCTTGGAGGACGCACCCAGCACGCTGGGTGGGCTGGTGAGCCTGAGCAGGGCCTCAGTGCCCATCACTGCGCTGCGAGGTGCCCAGCGTGGCTTAAAGCTCTCTGTGATGCCTCCGGCTGCAGCTCAGTATCAATGTGCACAAGACCATAGCTCTCCCTTTAGCATTCATGTGGGCCTGCAGAAGTACATGGGAAATCAGCAGGTGCTGGACGAGCCCCCAGGAGCTGCAGAGCTCTTGGTTCCCACCACCCCAGCAGAGACCAAACAGAGGAGGGATACACGAGGGTGGTGGGCAGACACATACTGACTCCTATAGGTACTCCATCAAGGTGTATTCATTGCCTGTGGCAGGTGCTGCTTCTCTATGCTACCCCAGAAGCAGGGCTACATCCATCTGTGGTCACAGAATCATGGAATCCTTAGGGTTGGAAGGGACCTTTAAAGGCCACCTGGCCCAACTCCGCTGCCATGAACAGGGGCACCTGCAGCTCCATCAGGTTGGTCAATGGGTGTAGGTATTTTAATCAAACAGCAGACTGGGATGGAGTGAAGTTGGAAACTGCCATTCTCTCCTACCATTCAGCTGAATACAAATAGCTGAACCTGGGGGAGCTGGGAAGAAAAAAAAGAAACAGGGAGATGATGGGAAAGGGAGCCTTCCTCGCTTGCCAGGAGAATTTAGCAGGTCTGGTTACTGCAGGCTCTGTCAGCACAGTGCAGCTGAGGTCATCCAGTTTCTCCAGGAAGAGAAACTTCTGGGTACATTTCCTATCGCTGGGCCAGGGGCACCATTTCAAAGTCGTTAATGAAGCACACCAGGAATTTTGACATTCTTGCAGACCTTGATCCAATAAATCAGACAACTACAATAAGAATTCCTCTTTTTCATTGATCTTTAAATAACAAAATAATGAGAATAAATTGAAACATCAGAAAAATTCTAACCCCGTCTCAAGATTTTACATTGCCTTTCACCCTTTTTGTATCTGTGATGTACTGTACAGTTATTACTATCATTTTGGTTCAGCCACTTCCTTTCTACTTTTACGTAAAAATCACAGGACATACAATTACATACTACCTTAAACGAACAGTGATACTGATGAGATGCTGAAACATCAGAGAAAAGATTTCAAAACTGTCAAAAAAGAAAATTGTCCATTGAATTTTGTCACAAATAACAAGTTCTGATGAGATCTTTAGATTTCAACATCAGCTTTTGCAAGGGCTGTTCTGAAAGCACTGCCTCCTGTGTTATGCTGCTGGCCCACGACACCAGAGGCAGATGTTGGTGGGATGGCAGCAGAGGCTGAACCTTCCCACCCATCTCCCGTCCCATGCTGTGGCCGTGTGACAGATGGCAGCAGAGGGGCACTCTGACCCCATGGCGTCTGACATGGGAGTGCGGGTGGAGCAAAGGGGGGCACTGAATTCCTCCACGGGGAAACAATGGCACCCACTGACATTCATCGATGCTGCTGAATGTTGATGGAGTCCAACCAGTGGTCACCTCCACTGGTGCAGATGTTTACAAGCATAGCATGCAGCTCTTGTTCATGGATGGTGGAAATGCACAGCTAATGGTGGTGATTGTGTTGAAGAAGAGAGTTATGCAGCTGAGAACGTGCTTTATCAAACTGTGTTATTGTGCTCTTGGTATCTGTTGTAGTTTCCACGGAAATAAATAGGAGGCATTACCTCTGGAGCAACCTGCATAGACGATGTACTCTCCATTTCAAGTATTTGTTTTCATACCTTAGTGCTGCAAAAGCTGATTTTTTTCAAAAGTCAAGTCAGAAGGTGATCTAAGCTTTGCAAGGAAATGTGTTTGCATGTGTTTTGCTCTTGCTGCTACAAGTTGTGCCATAAACCTTGCCTGTCCTGGTACATACAGTCAATAAGGTAGTAAAGTCAGTTATGTAAATCACACAGTAAAAATGCAGTAGATGCTTAAAATGAGCAAAAACCTGAGAGCACACAAAGAAGTTTTAACTGAAGTAACCCTTCTCCTCGAGGCACAATTGTCCACGAATGGGCTGTATTACACAGATATTTGTGAGTTACAAACGCTCAAAAGTAGTTGCAGGCTTTGGGTTTCCTTTTTTCATTTTTTATGGTTCCAGGAACTATTTTGATCTAGACTTTTCATTTTATACCTGACTTGCAGGAGCAAAAATATCATTCAGCATTTCTCCAAACTCCTGCCTAAATTGCTCAGTACTCAAAACCAGAAGCAATATCAAGAAGGCACAGTCAACCTACGCTGCTGCAGGGACAGATTTGGTGCCATTCTAGGAAACGTAGGGAGCCTCCAAAGCCAGGACAACAAGCAATGTTCTTTTCCATTCTTTATGCTAGCACCCCTGTGATACAGAGACACCATCTACAATACAATACTCATTGTTAGGAAAGTTTTACGCTGATCCTGTAAGCACATGGCAAAAGCAAGCACAGAGTGCACCTGGTTGCTTCCGAGGGCTGCATGCCCCTACCATCGACCCCTCTTCTTGGCAATGAAGGGCTGGCAGGGCCTCTTTTATAGCGGCAGTGACCTGCAAGAGGCTTCTATGTGACATGCAGGAAGGAAAAAACATGGTTTACAGGACAAAAAAAATAATATTTGAGTATATGTATAAAATACTACGCAATTAACGTGGACTTGGGGTGATGTTGTGAGCCAGATGGAAAGGTGTGCTCTGACCCTGCAGTGCTGTGACTGCTCTTAAGGCAAATTCCTATACAAGAGGCTTTTGAAGCAAACTCCGGCTCCCATCCTCTACAGCTGAAGGTTTTAACAGAACCAGAAGATCAGCCCCTGAATGCAAGGAGCTGCTTGCAAAAATTTCCCTCTGTGTTGCACTTCAGAAGGGCCACGCAGGATAAAAAGCAAAAAAAAAGAAAAAGAAAAATTCCTCCATAGAACAAACAAACAGGCCCAATTCTATTTCTGCACTGAAACATAAAGTTTTCATCCTAATTTAATTAACGTGTTACCTTGGGGCAACAGAGCAGTTCAGAAAAAGGTAGAAGGAAATTAAAAGGGCAACAGAGCAATCTGACCGAATATTTCTCCAAAGGAAAAACATTAAGGGACTCTGACAAAAGTTTATCCTCTAAGGAGAGATAAAAGAATTCACTCAAGCTGGCTAAATATTTTTTTTTATTTCATACGATAACTGAAAACGATGCAGAAGCTAAAGGCGCCCAGACGTTTTGCCGCATGAAGATTGCTTTACCAGCAGAGCTAACCCCAACCTACAGATGCATGCCTTTCTGCTGCATGGAGGCTCCTTCTAGAGGAGAGAGGAAGCTCTATTTCCATCGGGATGCACACAGGCTGCGTTTTCTCTTACAGCCTGAGCTCAGAGCTTTGCTCCACGCTTCTCAGCGCAGGACCCGGTGCCTTCTGGGCACTCCCACGGGCAGCCCCAGCCTTGCACCCCCAGACATGGAAGTTCCCTGACCTAGGGATGAGCTTGAGGCCATTGTAAGGAGACGAAACATAGATGCGGGCAGCTTCTTCGAGCCCACCCGCAGCGCTGCTCTGTTTGCCCGCTTGTTTCTCCTCACTTGGGTCAACCAATAGAGAACATCTAGATGAAACAAGTGTTGGCACGCTGCTGGTTTTCATCTGGCTTCGATCGCAGCCGCCCTGGCCCTGCTGCAGCCCGCTCCGGGCTGTCTGGCACAGGGCAGCTCCAAGGGAAGCAGATGTGTGCGCTGCCACCTCTTGGCCACAGCCAACTGGGGGTGACACGCTGCTAGGCCTACGGCTGGGGCACCTGTGACCCAGAGTGATTCTGCCACACACACAAACACCCTTCAGCTCCTCCACCAGCCCCAGAGGCCAGCAGAGCTTGTCCTCTAGGAAAAATCATTAAAAATATAGATATTTTTAAATCATTTCTACAGTCTTCTCACAGTGGTGGGAGATGCTGCAGCGCTTTGGACTTTCTGTGACGTGCAAGGAAAGGGGCAGCAGCGCAAGCCCACCCCAACAGCTTCATTTGGGGTCTTGGCATAGACAGAAAGTCACTCCTTTGCTCACTGCTCATCAGCTGTGGCTTTTGCAGCCAGCCTCAGCGTGCCTTCTTCTGCGAGGTGTCCCAACAGGGAAGGACACAGATGCCCCCCACGGGGGCAGAAGGCTGTTGGGAGGAACACTGCTCATTTGGGATATGGGCATCCCCCCATGGCACCTCCCACCCAGCACAGGAGCTCGGCGGGCTGATAGAGGGAAAGGGAGAAGGAAGAGCTGAGGGGCTTTGTGTTTTGATCTCTCCACACCTTAAGGATTCAAGAAGTAGCTTTATGGAGGATGGAGGTCTTCTTCTGAAGGTAGATAGTCACATTTCGTGTGTGACTGGGTGCTAAGAAACACAAATGTGACATATGGGCAAACAGAACTGGCGTTGTGTAGGGAGGGTTAACATCTATTGGACTCAGCTCTCTCAGTACTTCTCTCTCAAGGGCTGTACATTTGGTCTACAGCTTTCACTAGTTTCAGGTGAAAAATCTATTTGCACAATAGATTTTTAACTGATTTGAGAAGTAGATTTTCTGTTTTAACTACAATTTCTCAACCATCTGTAATTTTACCTTTTTCAGACACCACAATTCTTTATCATTCTGGTGAATGAATTATACTGAAAGGACATCCTAATATTCCTGGGTACACAAGGTAGGATTTATTGTTCTGAAACGTGTGTAGTTTTAAATGGGTATTTTGTTAAAACATGAGAGGTGCATGGTGACTTTGGGAACCCCAAGTCTTAACGTGAAGCCCATGCACTTAGCCTTGTGCAGGTCATTTGTTGTATGTTTTACAGGTAGTGCATGTTAAAAATCCATGAAAAGTTACCAGGTAAACCTTTCAAAACCAATCCATGCTTCACTGGCATTCAGTTGCCGTCTACTAGAAGAAATTTGTGGGGGTGGGAGTTCTGCAGTAGAAGCCTCTGCCTTTCCTCAGACTCTATATCCACACTTCCTTCTGCCCTTATACCCAACAAGTGGCACCTGCATCGCATCTGGAGATACATCGGCGCAGAAATGCACATCAGATCCCTGCGAACTGTCTTTGCCCATGGATTACAAGCATTATTTAACTCAAGAAAAGGCATTTTCAATGCTTTCTAAGACAAAAAGAAAAAAAGAAAAAGACAACAAAAAAGCCTGTTCTGCAATCTCTCAGGAGCAGGGGGAGCAATGGGAAGCAGACAGGCGCTGCCCCGGCAGCACGCTGCTGTCAGGAGGGACAAAGGCGGCTGCAGGCTGCCAGGACCTCCACCACCCGCTGGGCTGGGAGCAGCTCTGTCAGCAGCAGGTGCCAGCAGGACCTGCTCGTGCCAGCCCGGTTATACTTAGACAGCAGCTCGTGATGGTCATCTGGTGCAGCCACAGGTGAACTTTGCTCCCACTTCGGCCTTTTTTCCCCTCGGCTGCATTTTACCTACCTGCCCATTTTAGAATGACAGGAGTTGGAAGGTACATCTGCAGATCCCCCAGTCCAATCCCCTGCTACAGCAGTTCCCTACAACACTGTGCACAGATAGGTGCCCAGGTGGGTCTGGAATATCTCCAGAGAAGGAGATTCCACCACCTCTCTGGGCAGCTGTTCCAGGGCTCTGTTACCTCACAGTAAAGAGGTTCTTCCCCATATTGGGATGGAGCTCCCTGTGTTCCAGTTTGTGCCCATTGCCCCTTGTCCTACCACTGCACACCACTGAAAAGAGCCTGGCCCCATCCACTTGACTCCCACCCACTAGATATTTACAGGCATTGATCAGGTCCCCTCTCAGCCTTCTTTTCTCCAGGCTGAACAGACCCAGGTCATTCAGCCTCTCCTCATAGGGGAGATGCTCCAGGCCCTTTACCATCTTTGTGACCCTCCGCTGGACTCTTTCCAGCAGGTCCCTGTCTTTCTTACACAGGGGAGCCCAGAACTGGACACAGGGCTCCAGCTGAGGCCTGACCAGGGCAGAGCAGAGGGGGAGGATCCCCTCCCTCACCCTGCTGGCAATGCTCTTTGTAATGCACACCAGGATCCCATTGGCCTTCTTGGCCACCAGGGCACACTGCTGGCTCATGGCCAACCTGGTGCCCACAAGCACCCCCAGGTCCCTCTCCACAGAGCTCCTCTCCAGCAGCTCAGCCCCCAGCCTGTACTGGTGCATGTGGTTATTCCCCCCCAGGTGCAGGACTCGCCCTTGGTGAACCTGATCAGGTTCCTCTCTGCCCAACTCCCAGCCCATCCTGGTCTGGCTGAATGGCATCACAGCCTTCTGGGGTGTCAGCCACTCCTCCCAGCTTTGTACCATGAGATCCTATAAATGACCAAGCAACCCCTAGTCCTGCTTCATCTTGCCAGAGAACTGGCCCAAATCTCACCAGTTCTAGAGCTTTACTCATGGGACTGTGACCACCATGGCCTCCAGCAGGAAGAAGCCCTGATTCCTCCCTCTCTCCTGCCTCTCCAGCACTTTGGTTTCCTCATGCATGGAAAGATGCCTGCAAAACACTTCTTGAAGCCTTTGCTCTACGCCTGCGGTGATGGAAGTGGCATAAGGCTACCAGCAGCTGCATTGCTTTCGTAAGGTTTTTCCAGATCTGGCTTCAGTTGCAATGAACTGATGCTCAGATATTGTACAAAATCCTTTCAAAAACAGGGTGGATATTGTAGCATCCCATGAACTCAGCCCTTTTTGTAACTCCCTCACTTAGAAAATACTGACCCGAGTTTAAACATACTGCATTTCTGCGTTAAAAAGTTGCACCTCACAAAAGAATATCTGACTTTATAAACCTACTCGAAGCCTTTTACTGAAGAGGGAATTCTTGGTTTCTGCGAAATTGATAGATTTAATGAATATATTCCTGTTATAATATGACATCTCATTCCTCCCCATCATAAATACTTGTCAGGTTTATGATTTTTCACTCATTGGCCGGGAATTGTGTTGCACAAGCTCAGCCTGTGGGTGCTCATACCGAGTTTAATTTCACTCACAAGTCGAGTTGACAAAAGATCACAGCCACTAAGCCCTGGAATTACCCTAGATATTGCCCTCTGTGCTCTGCAAATGAAATCCTACAGAAGACCCTTTGGAGAAGGAAAGCACGCCGGTTAACGCTCAGCAATGCATTGTGCACAGGGCAGCGTGGGTACACAGAGCAGCGCTGGATGACAGGCGGCTCTGCCAGCCCCGGCGCGGGGTCAGTGCTGCGCGCCGCGCTCCCACCATCCGTCTGTCTGTCCGTCCGCCTCAGCCCGCTCCTCTCCCGCTTTCTCTCGTGCCCTTGATTGACGACCAGCTCAGCTCAGAAATTAAGAGCGATGAAATCAGAACCAGACCGCACCTGTCCCCAGCACGGCCAGAAGAGCCCTGAAATAAAGCACTTACGAAACCGCTGTGCCCGTAAACTTCAGGGCGGGGAGCTGCCCCAGCTGTCCGCTCCTCGCAGGGCACTACAATGGGGAGCCGGGCAACGGGGCCCGCCGGCTATTCCTGATGAAACACCGGCACTTTGGGAAAGGCTACAGCAGTCTACAGCGCGAGGATCTGTTTTTAGCAACAAAGCTGCTGAAAATAGACATGGCTCGGCTGCTGGGTTCATCAGATTACGGCGCGGTGGCAGAGGGATCGCTTTGCTCCTGCTTGACTGGATGCTGCGAGGGGAAAAGATACCGCCATGATGAACGGGGGAGGGCTCAGCTCTGCCAGCAATTGTCACAGCGAGTGTTTATCCTAGGAAAACATGTTTTTCTTGTCATTTGAAAAGAATGCTTCAATCTGAGGATCTGGCTACATGAGTTGTGTTGCAGGTCCTGATCCGAAGGGCATGCACGTGTGGACTGAAACATAATCACTCCACAAGCACACATTTTCCATGCACTCCACACTGCACTCCTCCTTTTATTAGCAGCACATTTTGGGGGCAGCCTGATTGAACTGATGCAGACACAGCAGTAACAGGACAGCTGTCCCAGGTGCAGGGCAGGTAACCCCAAACTCCACCCGATGAGGGACCAAAGGGAACCCAGCACCACAACCTTATGCCAGCCTTTAAACCCAAGGACGCAGCAGGGAACCATCTGCAGCCCACGGCAGGAGCCAGGCTCCCAATGCTACGGCAGGAAGGGAAGAGCTGGGGGGCACTGCACAAGCGCAGAGACAAGCACCCTGCTTACAGCACTGCTTGTGTGCCCCATTCCATTTCATCATGTTCCATTCTCCAGAGCAGATCATGGAAATCACTCCATTAAACATAAATCTGCATCCGCCAATGAAAGAAAGGAAATCCCCAAAGAACTGGAGCACCTGAAAGAAGCTTGGTGTCCCCCAGCATCCAAATACCTGGAAACACAAATGCAACCCAAGAAAGCGGAAGGGCACTTGCAGAAGTTGACTTTATATGAGCTGATGTGGCTGAAAAAAGCATTTTTGCATCTCAAAGAAATACGAAAGCATTAGGTATTCACAGAACAGAGCTGTTATGTATTGCAGAAGTTATTGTACAATTATCCCAACACAATGATGCTGGATAAAAACACATTGTAAGTAGGCATGGCTGGGATTTCCCTTGTGATGGGCAGAGTAAAGGTGTTGCTTAAAATACAAGGGAAATAAGAAGTGAGGCTTAAAAGGAGACACTGCTAATGCAGAAGTGCATCTTTGAAACCGTTCACAAGTAGTCTTCCCTGCTGAAAAACAAATCCCCCTGCAGATGCTTCCACCGTAGGCACCACATACTAATATTCCTTTTGTGAGCATGGCCCCTTTTACTTCGCAATTTCTGAGTGCTGACTTCTTACAGTCATCACTGGCTCCATTCAAAGTCCACCTCACATTCAAAAGCTGAGCTCAGGCAATCCAACCTTTCGTTGGTCACCATTTGCTTCTCCCTGATCGAGCTCAAGAGCCCGACTTGAATCACACTGATTTACCATTTCTTGGGCTGGGCTCTCTGTAAGCATGCAAATTCAGCACGCTTAAGCAAATCTCTCTTCAATTATTAATCAGTTCTCAGAGGAAGCACAACCAACATATTCTTTCTCACAGGGCACAGAGCTGCACCACGCAAGTGTTTTGCATCACAACGGCGTGCTCAGGAAGAAACATCCTCGGCTGGGACCCACAGCTTCAGCTACAGATTCTTGCACTGAGCTCAAGGTTCGAGATCTCTGGGCTCCACTCAGTGCAAGCAGAGAGCAGCATCACAGAAGGAAAAAAAATTCTAATTTGGATGACACTTGCCTAGCATCAGGGAACTGTGGATGGAGTGGCACAGCAGGGGATGCCCTGGGATGGAGTGTCTTAGCAAGGCAGCTTAGAATGCACAAATCAAAATATTTTTTTGCAGCACAGTTACTCTATTTTTTTATATAAAAAAAAAAGCAGAATTCACTCTTTTAAAGGAACTTGTGCAAGTCAAAGCAGCAGCAATTAGTTATGTAAAACCCTAATGAGCCAAGCACTCACATGGAGACAAATTCATACTTAAAAAAAATCAACACAAACCATAGAATTCGCTTTCCACTGAAGCGGTCTGAATTTCTCAAAATGAAACTTCCTTCAAAAATCCAAACATTTGTAGTTTCAAAATGAAATGAAGTTACAAAATACATCTGCCAGTGTGAGAGAAATGCTGTCAGATGGGCAACAAATGCTACATCTCAGAATACGATGCACACTAGCTTGCTCTGAAAGGAAAGAAGTTTCAAAGTGGCTTTTTGTTAGGCAGCAGTCTGTTTATGGTTTGTCTGGCTTACAACCATAACGTAACCCTTTTGCTTATTAAGTTGTCAGAGGAACACAGATTAGCACTTAGACTAACAAGGGAAACGTATGCTACCTTTCTGAAAGAATTCCCCATTTCAATTAATCACTGAAGTGTGAATGAAATCACAGGGCTTCTGCAGGGAGTGTTCACAGACTGCTTTTTGGCTGCATGCGCAGTTACTCACATTAAAATACATGTTTTAAGCTCACCACTGGTCTGACTCTTACTGAGGAAAAAAAATTGAGTGGCATTGTGTTAGCACACCAATAGGATGTGAAGTACTGCCTGAGTTTTGATAGAGAACATCAGGGGATCAACAACAGAACAGCAAGCAAAAACCTTAGCAGATCTGAAAGAACTGCTCCTCAAAGCTTTTGGGTGGAAATCAAGAGGTGTACGTATGGGTCGTTTCCTCTCAGATTGCTTTATGCAAGTTATTGAGCGAGTTATTGTGTCTCAGAGCCGAATCAGGACAACACCTCAATGAACCACTGAGGTTAGCTTTTCTCCAGGGTTGTAAGGCACTCAGTAAATGCAAAGTATTTTAAACAAATTTGCAGCTACTTAAGACTTCACAAATACATTCTTGGAGCCTCCTCTTGCAACACACGTCCCTGGCACCTAAAGCAGAGACAGCATCCAGCTGCTCACTGCATAAAGCCCCCACCACAGGGCTAAGTGCTGCACATCCCATCCAGCACTGGACATGGTGCGTGCCAGCATCGCAGCTGGCTGGGGAAAAGACATGAAGCAAGAACCTAGAGAACAAACAGTCTCGGTTATATTTCTCATTTCTTTTCCATCCAAAGCAAAAATGAGAAGGAGAGAGCGTATAAGGTACACTTTCCATCCTAATGGGAGCCCCGTGTTAGACTCTCTGTCCTCGTTCATGTGCGAGGAGACTTTAGGGAAAAACAGGCAGTGCAAACCACTTACATCCCACCCAGTTTTCAGGGAACGTGGCAGTAGCAGAGAAAGGTTGATGAACACATGCAAGACTGTATTTAATTCTGTCTCTGGACAATGGAAATCAAACACACAAATTACAACTAATTGTGTACACAATGAGATCAGTTATTTCAGTGTTCTTCCGTGGTGGAACAATAACTCTCAACCATGAAATACAACACAAGCATTCAGAAGCACTAATAGCTCGAGGCCTGTCCACAGTTTTGGAGCACACTGCAGATCCTCTGCCATTTTAAAGCACATGGGTTTTCAAACAAAAACTACAGAATTGTTTATAGGTAATGCACAACTATATCCAGAAAATTAGTTTCCATTTACAAGGCAATGGCAGAGAGCAATACCTGCAAAGGAGCTCAGTTTGAATACAAGGTAACTTGCTGTAGTAATTCAGAATAAACCTGAGTAAAATACAGCTCAAAATTAAAGCAGAGACCAACAAGTTTTAATAGATGGCCAGATTTGTGCACCATGTTTGTTCCTCCAACTACTTCTAGCCAACAAATCATGCACTGAAGTTCATGCAGGGCTGCAGCTGAAACCAGCTCTGCACTAGTTCCTTCATCTTTGACAGACAAACTGTAGACCTAAAATTCATGTGGAAGAGCATTTCTTATTGCCCCAGTTCTGTACAGAACTTCATGTTTCTTCGAATCTGTCAAGCGTTTTTTAAACATCTCCATAACCTGAGTGCCATATTGTCAACCATGAGATCTGGTTTGAATTTGAAATAAGAAAAGGTGGGGGGAGGGAATAGGACAGGAGGGAGAGATAAATCCTGTGTTTTTCTTTATATTTTACAAATTTTATTACTTCAGTCAAAAAATGTGACTGAAGCAATAAAATGTTACTGTTGCTCAGTGTAATGGTATGTGTTTGAAATACAACCCATTTGCTCTTCATTCACTTCACGAGAGTTTTTGGCAACCACTGAAGGCTTCAAGTATGTGTGTAGAATATTCTTTATGCTATCATATTCGTATTATTTCTCCGCTTGCCATTTCTTAATGAGCTATTTTTAACGGCTGCCCACTTATCAATTTTCTATTTATGGCTATGTGCCTTCCTCTGTCTAAAAGCATTTAATGAGATTTGTTTATGAAACCCGTTTGCAATGCTTTGAATGCTGGCAGCCACTACAAGAGGGAGATCAGAGAGCATAGGTGCAGCTCCTCTTCCAAATCCCCATCCTGACTGCAGGCTAGCAGCCACTGCCAACTCACATGAAATACAGTCAACCATGCAATCCCAGCAATTATGCAGATGACAGGACACAGCTTGAGTTTATATCATGACATTGCTCCATTGACCCTCTCCCCGACCTTCGGGACACCACCTCCAGGAATCATGGAAAGCAATTTACTCCCTGAGGAGTAAATATACTCCGTGTTCAGTTGGAGCTCCGAAAGGCAACGCGGCAAGCTGATACCTAGCTACCTTGTTTATCCCTTGCTCTGGCTCCCAGCATCTATCTAGCTGTTTATGGACACCTAAAAGCTCCGAAAGCTGTTTTCTTTGGCTGTGAGCTCCAGTCTATAAAATACTGCTCAGTAAGGGGATCATATCTGTGTCCTTTAATACCCAGCCAGGTGCTCTTCAGAGTTGGCGGAGGTGCCTTTACTGATAGCTTTGACTGCATTTTATGTCTTTTCCTTTACCATTACAATGCAGACTGCTGTTCAACTATTGCTCCCCCTAAATCATGCATGATTTTGGCTTGTAGCAAAAGTAATTCACAGAGGATCTCCCTGGAGGAGAATGCCATACCTGCTAAAAGCAAAGAGACGAGAAGTGCAGAAATTCCCATGTAATTAAAATGAGTTGGGGAATTTTTTCCTGCTGATTTTGTAGTTATCTAAAGGGTGAGAATTAAGTTTTGTCAAAGCTTGATAAACTCAATTTCTAGAACCAGTAGAACAAGATCAGTACAGAAAATACCACAGAGGGGTCCAACAAAAATACATTTGGGCAGAACACTCGGTGTAGCATTGCAATCCTCCTGGCACGTTTTGATTTGCAGTGCACCATTACAGTGAGAGATTGGCTGCTGATGTTGCTATGTCTTCGATAGAAGAATGGCAAGAAGACCGAGATGCAACGTTCTCCCAAAGCAAGTCCCCTCAGTCATAAAGCTCAGGGAAGGATGGGGATTTTCATTCTGGCCAGTTTCAGTCATTTCCTAGCATTACATTTCATGACCGGTTCAGTACTGATCACAGTTTGCTGGGATTTTTTCACTCCATCTTATGAAAATGCACATTTTGATCAGATGGGGTTACAGCGAGCAAGCTATGGACATTTTCCTATATAGTTCTTGCTTCCCATGCTGCTTTATAGGAACAGCTCGGTGGCTGTGATATGTGGCAGCTGCCAAGACCGACCACATTCCTGGACTGCAGGACAGAATGCCATCCACAGCACAAGGATCATCTCGTCACATAGCCAGGAAGGGTACACAGCCCTTGGCTGCGCTCAGACACGAGAGCTGACCGAGTGGCTGGCACAACAGGGTGTCTATCCAACTGTGGTGCAATCACAGAGGCAATCCCAGGTAGAGTATTAGAGGTTTAATGAGAGTAAACAAAGGTTTTTTACTCACAATCACAATCTCCCAAGAGATGAGGAATAGCCAGGTCCCACAGCAGAGATCCTTTCCCCTCAGTGGCTGGCTCTTAAATGAGCCCAGGGCAGTCCCACCCTGGGTCCACCCCTCCTGGTCACATGGAGGGGGGCACAGGTGTTCCTTAGGCCAGCCACTGCCCTTCACCAGGTGCTCAATCACTAATTCAGGCTGTGACCTCATGTTTCCCTTACACCAACAGAGTCACCTGGGGAAACCTGCGTGCTGCGAGACAAGGCCTCAGGAGGTCGTTCATCCAGTTCCAGAGAGGCACAATGGGACGTCAGTGCCTAGGAAAGGGATTTTAAACTATTTCTAACAGCCTTGGATAGGCTTTGTCAATATTTACCTGCTTTTCCACAAAGTTTGGCATAAAACTGATATGTATCAGAGGTGAGCAACCAAATTGTTGACCAGTGAAAGGGAAAATCACCAGAGTGGTGTCTCAGGCCAAACCCTGACTCAATACAAGCTCTGTATCGCCCAGATGAAGCACTTCAGAAAGACAGACTTCCATTTCCCTTTACCATCAGCAACATGCAGCCTTTATTTCCCTGAACAAAAACATTTTGTGTTTCTTAATTAGCACAGGATTCAGAAGGCACATCTTGTAGCACTGCTAACATCCCTGCTGCGGCCCATGCACATAAACACCAACTGACATTGAAGCCACAATATCAGACCTCATAGAAAACGTGGAATTAACTCACTTCCCCAAATTCTTCCCAATATTATTCTTTGCTGTATGAGAACCTGTTCCACAAATGGCTCTGAACTGAAAAAAAAACCTAACTCAGAAGAAATATCCTAATTTACTGATCATCTTCGAAGTTAAATGTTTTTCTTTATTCCATCAACTGGAAGCACAACATGAATCACTAAAACCAATGTTTTTGGGGAACGCTCACATCGTGTAGAAGACAACCCGAAAATTCTGCATGTTTGCAGCTCTGTGAGGGTAGATAAAAATGGTAAAATAAGTAATTTCCATGACATGGACACATGGTGCTATCCCTGGTCGACCTTGGCAACGTTTCAAAGGGAATCTCTCGAGGATTAACTGTTCAATCAATCAGATTTTATGACATACGCCAACTGGCTCCGCAAATGAACTTGCAAACTGCAGAAATAACAATTAAAAAAAAATGTTTTTATCTGTTGTTAGCTCTTGCATCAGAGTGTGCATGCTTTGAAGGAAATAACCCCTGTGCTTTAGGAGCTCCTTGCCAACCTCAGTCTGCAAACAGCTCTTACATTGGTGACTGGAGATAGATTCCTACGTGAAGACACCCTCCTGCACCCCCATTCTCTGAGCACTCTGAACCAGAGCAAATGACAACTGACCCCTTAAAATCAGAGAGCCTGATCATTTCCCAGCCCCCTCGCAGGCACATCTCCTCCCAGAGCTCATTGAGACTCAACAGAAGGCTGCAACCATGCAAAACGTGGAGGCAAGAAGAGGCAGCCTGAATAGACATCTTATTCATTTGCCTCACTCCCAGAAGAACGGAATTGTGCCTGTGAGCCCTCATCAAGGCTGCGTGTGCCTGGAGATGGCAGTTGCATGCAGTCATACTAAAGAGAGTCCTGCCCCAGAGAGCTTGGAACCGAAACAGAGGAGCAAACAGGCACAGAGAGGCCAAGAAACAATGTCCTCAAACCAGTTTCCAAATAATAATAGTTATCACATTGATGGAAATACAAGGTAAAGAACACGATCTTCTACTGACCCTTCTTTTAGCAAGTAATTTTAGCAAGAGGAGGGGAAGAAATCAGCTATCAATCCAGCTCTGCATTATTGTCTTGGTAAGAACAGAGCCTGTCATGACTCGACAAGATGTTCCTTACTTTACACATAGCAGTGATGCAATAGATTTCAGGCAATGTTAGCTTACATCAGGGTAAGCAAATGCAGACGTGCTTTGTTGAGTGAAGGCCCAAACCCACATATTTCATTGCAAAACTTCAGAGTGAGATGAGGACAAACAGTGACAGCCTTCTCATGCTCAGAGAAGCCCACACAGAGCCTCACTAAACCCAGTGCACCAATGGCATCAACTATTTGGTATCACACATCCTCAGCTATTTCAAATCTCTCCCATTAAAAGCAAA
>WBMW01006467.1:259376-327503 GCA_013396635.1 Penelope pileata | reverse complement strand
AAAAAAAAAAAAAACTGTTTCAGAAACAATAGTAACAGAGAACATAGTTTATTGAAGGGGTAGAGGGAGAGGTTGGGGGAAAAAGAGGTAAATGTAAGCATGAGATTCTCTGGCCCCAGACTGTGCCTGCTGTCTTGGCCTTCCAGGTCACTGCTCAGCTCATAGTACGAGCCAGGAGAAACCTTCCTACCTTTCTGCTCGAGTCTTACCAGGATATAAAACTAATGGACTCTGACCCCATGGCGTCTGACATGGGAGTGCGGATGGAGCAAAGGGGGGGCACTGAGTTCCTCCATGGGGAAAACATGGCACCCACTGACATTCATCGATGCTGCTGAACGTTTCTGGCAATCAAACAGTGTCTGTGAGCACAGCGAGGGGCGGTGGTGCATTTCAGCAGTGGTGACAGCAACATGAAAGACAAGTCAGGTTGCTGATGGCCATGCACAGCTGTCACAGCACGGAATGAAGAGCGTCTCCATCAGCTCATCCATGCTAATCGGCTAAGGGTGGTGACCATATTGAAAAATAGTGCTCTTTAGCTGAGAATGTGCTCTATCAAACGGTGTTATTGTGCTCTTTGTATCTGTTGTAGTTTCCATGGAAATAAATAGGAGGTATTACTTTCGGAGCAACAGATGCATTTGACCTGAGCAGCAATTATCATTCACAGCCCATAACCTGGCCTGGATAACAGCTGTCAAGTCACCTTGGCCTTCAAAATGACAGGTTTAGTTTAACTTTGCCACCATATTTGTAAGAAAAACTTTGAGGATCCTCCTACAGCCTCTACAGCTAGAGATTTCCCCCAGTTTTCTGTGGAGTTTTCCTGGAGTTCTGAGTAGAGAAAGTCAGACACCTCTGGACAACACAGCATCCTTCTGTGACACTATCAAGGAGATGAGTAGCAAAGTCAAAGCTCAGGAATAAAAACAAACCTTTACACTACGATGCCTATATATTAATGTATCAGCTGTAGACATAAAAATATCAATTCTAGTCAGTGCAAACCCAAAATGAAGAAACACTGAACAGTATGATTTTACTAAATAAGGAGTTCATAAGCTGAAGGTTTGAGATGTGAGTTTGTGTTTTTAGGAGAAAGAATTGAAGAAGCACAGAAGAGATCAGGCTGGAAGGGGCTGCTGTGGGTCGTCTGGTCCAAGTCCTCACTCCAGGCATGCCCAGATAGGGAGAAGCCATGACATGGAAATTCAAGTACGCACGGATTCTTCAACCCCTTGATATCCAGGATTAAATGACAAGTTTACCTCTTCCTCACAGGAGTAAATAGTCTAACAGCCCAGAATTGTTGTTAGAACAGCTCTTCATTTACGCTTTCCCATCTCCTTTTCAGCATTACACAGGCAAACAGCAACCATGCAGTCATTGCCCCAAATTGCTTACAGTTTGGGCTTAGCTAAAACATCGGTGAAGCACTCAAAATGCCTTGGAGCAGACTTCATTTCTTTTCAGAAAAAAAGCAATTAAGACAGATGTAATCAGAGTTCAGATATACACATGTACACAAGGAATAAAGCGCTTTTCCTCACCTCGGTGTGTTTTCCAGCTAAATGTCTTCCAGTAAAAACAGTGACCTGTTGTTGAGTGATCTGTTCGAAAACTGTTCTGCACAACTGTATTTAAAAAATTAGTGAGATAAGTTAATTCCTCTTGTAATTCTACTTAGTTTCCAGTATCTACAGCCCAGACACTGGGGGAGGGGGAGAAAAGGAAAAGACAGGGAAGAAATCAAGAATATTTCAAGTGTACTCTTTGGCAAAAACTCTAGATCAAACTGATAAGCCTGCAGACTGCTGTGCGTTCTCCATCACAGTCTTTAAAAAGTGAAACAACCGCACTGAACTTCCAAAAATAATATTAAGGGGAAAAAAGGCTCAAGATAACAGCCCTATTTTATACGAGTTCTGATAGTTTAGTCAGAAATGAAAACCACTGCCTTGTCTTCCTGCTGTGCTTTTCTTGTCACCTTACCAGGTCTAAAGCCTCTGTCACTGGAGAGCACAGATCCTGAAATTCTCACTGTCAGACAAGACAAGACAACATTTCCTGACACGGGAGAGTTGCTATCCTCAGCTCTTCACTACTGCAAAGAGCACTGCAGCCATACGAGCTGCAGTTTAGCTGAGAAATCCCCTGCCTAGAAGTGATCCTTTTCTCTGGGAACACAGATGCCTTTCCCTGCAGCCCTCTGCCTTCCCCCATACATCTTACATACACACCCAACCCGCTGGGTCACCTCCATCACCAGCACTTGAGCAGTGCAGAAGCAAACATTGTGCTCCATCATTACTCGATTTTTTCCTTATATACATGAGGAAAGCGAGGCATGCAATACGTGAAGATTTGCCAAAATCATGTGCTGCGTGTAAGGAAGGAATAAACTTACCTCCTGACCCCAGGCCTGCCTGAAGCTTCCTTCTCAGAAATTTTCATCCTCAATTTCTTTTGGAAAGAGGACGAACTAGGGAACTGTAAAGAGTGGTATCTCAGAAAATGCAGGAAAGGAGGAAGAAGGCTTGTGCTTAAGATACCAATCCCGCCAGAGCTTGGAGCAAAGCCTAAAAAGTCTGCATGTCAGCTGTCCTGGTTTTGAGCCAGAGCTGCAATTTCCCTTTCCAAAGTGTACCTGGTCCTGTCCCACCAAGGCTCCATGATTTGCCTTCTCTGCTGGAAGAGCAGGTGGAAAACCAAGGTGTCAAAATGGTATCCCTTGGTGAAGCTTTCCTTCCTTCACTTTATTGAGAAAATCTTGCGAGTCACATTTTTAATGTAAAAACACCATTAAGCCAAGTATTTGAAGATGCACGAAAACACCAGCGTCTCGGTTTCCATTGCAAATTAGATTAGCCTCATAAGACACAGGCATTGCAAAGCCCATCTCTTTTCATTACTTTATTATTTACTTCTCCTCTCCTCCCAAATGTGATCAAATGCTGCCTGCCAAACCTCGAGTGGAAAAGCATAGAAACTATAAAGATTTTCTTTTCCAACAAAGCGAGATGCAAGACGTTTTCCCTTTGTAATGTGAAAAAAAAAATGACACTTTCTTCTGAGAAGTGACTGATTTAAGTTTAGCTGAAATTCCTCCCCTCCACCACCTCTCTCGAGTGAAGACACCCGTCTGGAAAATCTCAGCCTAAACTATTTAAGCTTTGGCAGAGTTTGCACAGACGTTTAAAAGCACGACCTCCTTGGCTGAAAGCGTTAAGCAACCTCAAGCATAGGTAGAGTTAGCAGTCCTGTCCATCACACAAACAGAAGAATGAGATTGTAATAATCCCTGAAAAGTTTTCACAAAGCACGAAGGAGATCTGCTAACAGAGCTAGGAATACGTCCAATGCCTCTTCTAACCAATGCTGTGGCATCCTTCACTAACAGGATTCACAATAGATATTTGCATGTCTCCCTACAACATTTCTGCCAAAGGAACTTGGCCCTGGCCTTGCAAAACTTGTCATACCCTCAGCTACACTAGCCCAGCTCCAGGGAGACATAAAATATTCCCTTCCTCAGCGAAAGCTCGGGGAAGGGGTTTGTAGATGGGTTTTTTCTGCTCACATTCAAGGGTTTCAATCGTTTTGCAAGAGGAACTTTGGCAGAAGAGTCTGCTGTCCCCTCCCCTCCTCTCCTGCTTCCATCCATTCCTTACCTAGCTGGATGTCTGTCCACACCACATGCTGCTTTGCACCAGAACGTGTGACTACAGAGCCATTCCTCATCCATCTGGCAGAACTGGATTCCTTTTATGCTTTTGAAAGCCATGCTTACTTAATTCAGTCACCGGTTGCTGAACCAGCTGCAAGAACCTCTAGGGAAATGTGCCGTCCATCCTACGCAGAAAATGCAATGGTCCCTTCTGCCCTCCAGAACTGCGAGCCTCAATCTCAGTAACTATGAGCTATCCAGAAACATCTAGGCTAGAGATATTCCGTGAAGTCGTATCTAATTATCACTATTAATTGCTTTCTTTTTAAGGAAGCAATTCTGCTTTGAAAGAACTGCAGCAACGCAAACAGCAGCACGCGTGAAGCTGATGTCCAAGCTCAAGGCTCAGCACTCTCCTGAGTCACCATGTCACCAGCCTTGGGACACCAGCAGAGGCCCCAAAATCACCCCTGCCAGCCTTGGAGCTGTTCTGTGTACCCACCCCTCGGCAGCCACAAGGTCACTTGGTTGGAGAGGGAAACGTTTGGTTTGCGTTAGCTAAAATTAGTCGGCGGGTGTAAGGTATTCTTATACTTTGCTGCTACAAGCGTGAGAGTAGCTGGATGTCCTACACGGAAAATTAGTAATGACCAGGAAATATCTGCCCCTGAAAAACACTGTGTCCTCCCCATGGCCCAGCGCTCACAGCTGTCCTAAATAGAGTAAGGATCTTAACACGTAGCAGGAAGAAAGATTCTGCTTTTATACTTTTTTTTTTTTAATACAGGTTTTGTAACTACTGCCCAGATGAATACTAACCAGGAACAGAGCTCTTAGAAAACATTAACGATCAACTGTTTGTATAATTTACATTTACGTTTTTGTGCCAAAAAAAATTCAACTTTTTTCCTTTCCCAAAGTTGACTGAATATTTCTGGTTCCTCTAAGACTGCACTTGTATGAGGAACTGAATACGGAAGTGAGGGAAATAAACAGATTTACCATAACAACAGGAACAAGTAGCCAGCGCTTACAATGGCTGCTCCGGAAGTACTGCCTCCTGTGTGATGCTGCTGGCCCACGACACCAGAGGCGGATGTTGGTGGGATGGCAGCAGAGGCTGAACCTTCCCACCCATCTCCCGTCCCATGCTGTGGCCGTGTGACAGATGGCAGCAGAGGGGCACTCTGACCCCATGGCGTCTGGCATGGGAGTGCGGGTGGAGCAAAGGGGGGCACTGAATTCCCCCATGGGGAAACAATGGCACCCACTGACATTCATCGATGCTGCTGAATGTTGATGGAGCCCAACCAGCGGCTGTGAGCACAGCGAAGGGTGGTCGTGTGTTTCAACAGTGGTGACAGTGGGGCACCTCTGCTGGTGCAGATGTTCACAAGTGCAGCATGCAGCTCTTGTTCATGGCTGGTGGAAATGTACGGCTAATGGTGGTGACTGTGCTGAAAAACATTATTTTGTAGCTGAGAATTTGCTCTATCAGGCTGTGTTATTGTGCTCTTTGTATCTGTTGTAGTTTCCGTGGAAATTAATGGGAGGCATTAGGTTTGAAAAATAATAATAAACTATTATGCTTTGGTCTATGCTACCCATTTGTCAATCCATACCAATCAAGACTCTACAGGATCTAAAGCATATCAGGAATACCTCAAGTAGCAGAATCTGTGGGGAACAAGCTGTCTCCTTCAGTCTTTCAACTTGAACAGGGCACTGTGCCTCCAAGTACCAGTTGCTCCATCACTGACATGATTCTGGAGTTATATCAATAGCATCATTTTTCAGTACATGGAAGAACGAGCCCCATGCACATCAGTTGACCCTTATAAGACAAGCTGCACAATCAGCATCTCTCTTACCTGCGCTCTCAGCCCCCAAAATGCAGAAGTTCAAGGTGCAGTCTTCCTTGCAGAGCCTACACAAAATTTGGCAAGATTTGGAGAGCCTTAAATGGTTAACTCCACATCTGCTTCCATCTGTTGGCATATTTTAAATTCTAATTGAAAAAATGAAAAGCTGTAAACTGGATGACAAACATGGACATCAACTATTAATGTTCCTCTTAACTCACCACGCAGAAGAAGAATTCCAGACTACGGCTTTATTTTTAGATATTGCTTGCTCATAAGAAGCCTTGCATCCTCAATTGTGGGTTTGGGACTTGAAAAAGTTACGCCACAGACAGCATTTACATTTTGCAGCTGTTCTAGGTGCAACATTTTAATGTCATTTTCGAAGGGGACATTGTACTGCTCTTTACATTCTACCAGTGGACGTGGAAAAGTAGTATTTTATAATTATCATTTTTAATAAAGAGAAACGTGTTAGGATCTCTTTGTCAGAAATAAGCTATTCCTTAGGAAAAAATAAAACAGATGATGATAACTACAAAGGGGGATGGAGCAATGATAAAACGCTGACGTGCAGCTGCTTCTCTCGTCGCCTTAGAGGCTGCTGGCAGGGCTGTAATGGACAGGCAGCCTGACCCATGCTCCTAAATGCCACCCAGCAGAAACACAGATCGGTGGGCTCTTGTTTTATACACGTGGGGAGATGGATTCACCTTTGGCAAGACTGATCCTAAAAATTGCGTGTATCGGGGAAAGAATTGCAACAAGATTTCTCAAGAGTAAACAACACGATGAGTAATCACTAGCCTTCCCTTTCTGCTCTGAAGGTATTAAGGGTCCAAAATCAATCAGATCACTGGGAAGCATAGCTGAAACTCACATAGCAGCCTTCCCGGACCTGAAGGGGCCGACAGGAAAGCTGAGGAGGGACTTTTTACAAGGATAGGTAATGGCAGAACAAGGGGTAGTGGTTGTAAACTGAAAGAGGGTGGATTTAGACTAGATAGAAGGAGGAAATTCTTCCCTGTGAGGGTGGTGAGACACTGGAACAGGTTGCCCAGAGAAGTCGTTGATGCCCCCTCCCTGGCAGTGTTCGAGGCCAGGCTGGATGGGGCTTTGGGCAACCTGGTCTGGTGGGAGGTGTCCTTGCCCATGGCAGGGGGGTTGGAACAAGGTGATCTCTAAGGTCCCTTCCAACCTGAACCATTCTATGATTCTATGAGGAGTCAATTTCTTCCCATAATTCATTCGATTTCAGTAATCAACCAATGGCACAGTTATCTCCTGGCACCTTTGCACACACACTGGATACCTTTTCAGGTTGCTCTAGTTTCAATAAGTTACAGAGTTCACTGTACGTACAATGAAAGGGTGAAATAGAATGGCCTCTAACAGCTGGAGCTGGAGGAGCATTATTTCAACCGTCTCGCTTAGCCCCAGTCTGTGAACGCTCTCATCAAGTTCAAAGAGCAGAGTAAGAAAAAAAAATTAAGGACAGCTGCTCCTCTACAAACTGTAGCTGTGCGGTTCATTTCTCCTTTAACTTAAGTGATTTCACCTACAGAACATAAATAGTCTGGTCTGTAGCACCAAGCCATAAACTTTTAAACTCCTTGGGGCATAAAAGCAAGAAAGGCTGCTAAAGCTGAGAAGTAGCATCCACCCCAGAAGGAGCCCAGGCTATCACTCTTCTCTTGAAGAAATTTATTATTTATGGCCTCGCCTTATTATAGCAACATTCTGCAGATTTTTTTCCTGTGTCAGAGCATTTAATAAACGTTGTATATTCTCAAACTATAGGTGCAGGGCAACCATAAACTATGCAGTGAATGTAACCTTTGTCTTCCAGCCCGTGTTGGCAAGTGACTTTCTAGCGTTTCACCGAACAGGTGAGAAACACAAACCGACACGCGAGCAATGCGGCAATCGGACACTCCGGCCGAGATTTTAAGACTTCAGCAGTGGCTCAAACCTATGAAAGAAGCTATTGTAGGCGGTTAAAATTCCCCATTGAAGATAACTGATGTTTTAAAACACATCATCTGAGAACACGTCTCATTTCGGCTGTGAGCAGATTTTGGTCCAGGAGAGCGATTTTACGCTTTCAAAAAAAACACAGTGAGCTAAAAGAGCAAATAACAAGATGCATCTAACTGAACCCCTCATTGGTGAGGGCAAATAAAATCTTCTTATCCACACCAATGTCTGTGACCATATCTACTTTGTCGACTTGTGAGTCTAGACTCTTTTTGTTAAACACCAGAAGCCAGCCACACACAGCTCATCACATTATAAAAAAATGTAGAATCTAATCACAAAGCAAACACTCTGCTACAGTATCTCTGCGGAGCAAAATAATACCCAAGTGCCATGGCCCCCTCTCAAAATATGCATGAAATTGCCATCGACATCTGCTAAGGCTCAGCACGCAGCACGGGAGCAGGATGCGGCCACACAAAGGGAAGGGCTGCAGAGTGCTCCATACATAGAATCCCAGCCCCATAAGTCAGCAGGGAGCTTCAGCTGGAAAAGGAGCCAGGGCTTTATGCTGTCGAGAGTCAGATCAACAAACGTGGATTTAAATTTTTATTTAGATTTGTTTTAATCGTTCAGATTTTAATTTCTTAATATGAAAGGTGCTTTCCTTAAAATGCAATAAATGTTGCAGCATTGGGCTATGGCCCCTTTTCCTTGCACTCACTGAAGGCTGAGTAATATGAACCTGACCATATCCTTTCCCTTTAGCAAAACAAGAAAAAAAAAAATATCTGGATATTCTCTCTATCAGCAAATAAAGATAAGAGCAGCATGCTGAAAATGCCAATTTTACTGCATATTTCAGGACGTAATCATACATTTTCCATAGCAAACCCTCTTTTCTCTATCCAAAAATCAATACGTTAACTTTGCTCTTTTTCTTGCAAAAGGAATTTTTTGAAAAAATGAATTATAAAGCCACCCCTGGCCATTACTGCAGATTAACCACATCACATGAAGTACAGAAATTGTAATTATGGCAGAGTAAGTAGCTATTTGTGATAGGAGAGCTTTTGGGGAAAATAAACTTCTGCAAGCCCACGCGAAAACGCTGAAAACAAATTGAAGAATGTGAAACGAGAGTGTTTTTCTACCTATGCAAAGCTTCATAACCAGCCAAGAATTCCACTTGGAGGGCTGGAGCCTCCAGTGATTGAACACATGACATTTACAAATAAAAGCAGCTGGCTATGAGTCTCTTAAAACTAATCAATTTTCCAATACATTTTATTATGGTTGTCAAAAAACCCAACGATGCACATTAGTAGCATGTAGCTATCCAAAAACCACCATGGTAGCTGCATAACCTCTGCTTATTTGAAAGCCTGAAAGTTTCCCTCAATTAAAATAAGAATACTTCACTATGAGCATTAAGCATCGCTTTACGAGTAAAGTTTATGATTTTTCATTTATGCTTTAGGATCTTAACCACATTGTCTCACTTATGCATAATCCATCAACCCAGGTGACAAATAGTCTTCTATATTTGCACCCTAGGAATACACAAGGAGCACACTGTATTAGCAGCTGAAACTACAAACGCCACTGTCAATCAAACCGGCTGGCATCGGACCATATTTCTTGTCACCAAGAGGCTTAAAGCAAAGAATCTGTGCCTAATTCTCTTAAACCTTACAGGTCAAAAGGTTTTAAAATTATTTTTGACACCATTTCTTTGCTTTGTCAACAGGCCTGAGTACTTTTTAACATGTAAAGGATATCAAAAAGCTGCTCATCGGAACGATCTGGCAGGAGCAATTTATGGGTTTCAAGTCCATTGGCATAACCACACACCATCCTGTAACGAAATGATGGAGATGCGCCTGGAGGACCGTAACTTACATTAGTGCAAGACCTCCAAATGCAGCACCCGTGCTCTGGGCAGACAGCACTCACTGAGTCAAAGCCTCTCGCAGTGCCAAGCACCCGCTCTCATGCACAAGCTGGCACCCAGCCACTTCCCTTCCAACTGCTTGACTCCTCTTTCCACATCCTGCTTCCCAAACACACGTGGCATATCCCTGATCTCGCAGTGGGTGCATCCCTGCACTGCTCTGCACAGAGGGGGACAGCCACCATGGGCCAGCTGGGGCTCTTCCAGGAGAGCACGGCTGGTGAACCCCACCCGGCAGGGTACAGAGCTTGCCAGCTGAAAATACTGGGGTGGGAGATGCTGTAAGAGGTGCCAAGTCATGTTCAGAGAGGAGTAAGGTGAGATTTGCACAATAGTGATGAGTCTGAATTTGGTGAATGGAATACAGTTTTGAAGAAGATGAGGGAAAAGAGTAGAACGACAACGTAGGGAAAAAAGGCAAGATATAAAACAGAGATGGGAAGAGGAGGATCAAGAGAAAAGAACAAGAAAAAGTATTTAGTGTCTGTATTTGGTCAGAAGATACCACCAGGAAGGAAGCCCAGTACCCAGATATCACCTTCAGATGTCAGAATAAAGATGTAGGGCTGCCCGTGTGCCCTGCCCCAAGGTACTGCCCAGGGTCTGGAATGAAGGTTCCTCCTTTCTCTATCAGGGTATGGGGATTTGAGATCCTGCAATGAATTGTGTTATGAAACTAAAAGCATGATATGAAAACCAGCTTCTTGCCCAGGAAGGAGCTGATGCCCCCATGCCACCAAAGTCAGCAGCACTTGGAATGCAGTCACGGAAGTGGGAATGAAAACGATACCCATGTCCCTGCCCCTCAGCACTGCTGCAGTGCCTCAAAGACAATGTTCTTCTTCCACTTCTAAAAGAATGGGCACCATTTCCCTAGACTTGTCCCCAGGCTTTCCCAAACATTAAACTTCAAAATGATAAATAATAAAAGTGACAACAGCAAGCAGCCTGGAAGCCCCCAGAACTGCTGGCGCAGGTACCTCCCTGTTCTTCCCCACCTTCGTAAGATTTAGTTCTCCTGTCTGCCAAACCGCTCAGCTCAGGCCCTGGAGCAGAGGGAGGAGGAGGAGGAGAGGGAGGGCAGCCAAGCAGACAGCTCTGTGCAACACCCAGCAGTGCTCTGGGGCTGAATAGTGGCCCGCAGCCCAACACTAGCAAGTACCACTGGCTTCAGCTCTATTAGATGAAATATTATCAGAAGGTTATATCCGTTTTCATCCCTGTGCTGCATGCATGCACTGAGTCTGGTTTTTATTTTGGTTAAGGGCAAGGACACTGCATTCAACAACGCACACCGAACCCCCTGATTCAAACAGTGTACCTCCTCACAGCACCCGCACACGGACAAGAATATCTACATAAACATGGATCTGATAAAAGCTGTCATGAGCAGACTCAAAAGAGACAAGTAGCTGCAGAACACTCCCGCAGACAAAGATCGTGGCTCAGCCTCCACTTTTCCCTTCCATAGCCATAACGAGCAGCTCTGTCCTTGTGTCCACAGAACGATCACTGCTGCCAGGCCGACCCCCCTTTGCCCTGCTTTGCTGTGCCAGCTTGCTGCACTGAAATTCAGAAAGCAGCACAGCCACGAGCTCCTCAGATCTCATTGTAGGCAGAGGTGGACATGAATCTCACCCCTGGTTCTGACCTCTGGAAAGGCTGCAACCAGTCTGTCAGGATGGGCCAAGTGATAGGTGACAGCCTGTCTCCAGGACAGGGAAGAAGAGAGGGGATAAAGCGCATTGCCCATAGTGGGAAGCGGGAGAGACGAAAGGCAGAGAGGATTCCCATCAAGAAGCGAGGTGAAAAGGATACATGCGTCTTGGAAAGGGAGACCACAAAATTGGTACAAAGCAGGAGAAAGGCTCTCAGTGAGAACAGAAACAGTCCAGGAGAAGAAAGACAGCAGCCCTATGATGAACCCATTCCAACTTCAACAAAAGGAAGTACAGGAATTTCTACTATTTCTGGAGCACCAAAAATATTCTGATGTTTACCAGGTGATGAAAACATCTCTCTTGGTGGTGGATTACAAAGTAGAGCAATTCAAATAACTTCTAAACACTACGAAAGTCTTCCTCTTCTTCCCTTTAGCACTCGTTTTCTTTACCATCCTTCTCTTCCTATCTCTGTTTTAGCCAAATCTTCCTTTTCCTACAAGAGTAAAGATTGGGTTAGAAAGAGTTATCTCCCTCTCACTGAAACTGCAAATGTCTTTACTTCTCTCTTCCACCTTTATCAAATCCACCGAGTTTTAGTGTGCTCCTTTCATCCTTATTAGGTGGCTTTTCAGATTGTTCTGCTGTAATGTAATGAAAGTGTGCACTTTTCTGATGATTTATAGCTGAATACGTACACATTGCTTACAATAGCACAGTTTTATGTGGGACGTAGCATTGCTTTTGATTCCTCAGATCTCTCCTCAGAAACAGAGCTAGGATCATTTTCCACATTGAAGGAAAGGATAACAACACAAATCAACAAAAGATCAATTAAGAAGTGACTGAATTACTTTCCTGTATGTATGTAAAGAAGAGCTGTCAGGATTTAGAGCTGAGAGAAAATCCACAGAATTCCTGAGAAACTGGGAAACAGATTAACAGTCATAGAACTGTGGAATGGCATGGGTTGGAAGGGACCTCAAAGCCCACCCAGTGCCAACCCCACCACCATGGGCTGGGTGCCTCCCATCACATCAGGCTGTCCAGGGCACATCCATGGCCTTTGGCACCTCCAGGGATGGAGCATCCACAACTTCTTTGGGCAACCTGCGCCGGTGATTCACCATCCTCAAATGTCATGTAGTGTCCTGCTTCAGCTTGAGGGATTTATGAATTTCTTTCACTTTTGTGGATGTCTTAGAACCAAATATATGTCACTCCCAATTACTGACTGTACCTGGTGTCTTCCAGGTTTTCCCCACAAGGAATTCTCTTGATGGGGAGCTCTGACTGCTTTCCACTCTTTTTCAACTAGAAGAGTGCAAAAGGTGCAAAAGTATTTGGAAATATTTGTTCTTATGAGAGGTACCAAGGAGTCTTACCTGCAAGAAAAATAAGCTACAAATCAGCCACATCACCTTTCAGTAATACTTCCTTTTCCACTTTCTAACCAGTTCTGCCTAAATCTCAGGCCTTTTGCTTGTCTGTGTATGAGATGCTTCAAACACAGAGCACACAGAGGAAACTCTCATGCACAGAAGACCTGAACAGGCAGTAGGCATTGCGGCAAGGCCGTCAGACTTGTTAAAACAGATTCAACTTTGACTTAGCGTATACTATGAGGGGGGCCTGGCAGCAGGCTTTTATCCAAACCTATTGAATTCTGGTTCAGTCTGATGTTTAGGCTGAGGTTTGGACATGTTCTTAGTTTTTTGGGAGTGATTCATCCAAAACTTTAAGTTATCCAGGAAAAAATGTGGGATTAAATTAATCCTGGATGTTAGCATTTAAAAGGGAAAAAACATGTTTAATATGATCTGAATAGAAGTAGAAACCTGAAGCCACAGAAAAATGATACATATATGGGAACAATAGCACAAGTAAATAAGATCGGTATGTCTTAAATATCAGAAATGGCATCTAGGAGAGGCATCCTGCATTGCACAGAACTGGCTGAGAAAGTAACTGAGATAAATCTTGCCAACCCTAGGACAAAGCAGTAGCCATAGGTGCTTAACCAGGCACGAACCAAAATAGCCCCACTAACCAGCTACTCTACAACAGCTGGGTCTGGTTGCACAGCGATACAGGCTGGCATGGAGACCCAGTTCCCATTTACTCCTCTATTCACATCCCCCAGCAGCCCACATAACAACAAAAAAAAAAAGAGAGAAAAAAAAAAAAAAGAAAGAAAGAAAAAAGCTGCTGCACTTTCTTGCCAAGATCCAAGACTGTGGGATTTGAATCTGGGAGGAAGAGAAGCAAAGTGAAGCCTGCAGCTGGTTTGGGTCTCGGGCAGGAGAGAGTGGAGAAACAATCAACTGCTCTATTCTTCAAGAGAAGATGGGCTAAAGAGTTGGGAAAGATCTTTGATTGCGTTGGGAAGATTAAAATGATGATAACAAAATAAGTTTCAGAAATGGAAAATGGTCTGGAAAAGGAGACTCCATATCTGTGTATCTAATGGGCTTTCTTTCAGCTGTCTAACCAAACAGCAATTCCGTGCTGTAGGTTTCTATTAGCGAAATCACAAGGAAGGATTGGGTGCCAAAACATTTATTTCCACTGCAAACTCACATCACGTGTTGAAAAACTCATCCATTTTGTTGACGCTTACATGGCAAAGTTAAGCTGTGGTGAAGACTTAAGCAATCATTTTTGTTATGAAAAGCAATGATAGGACATTTGTGTTTTGAAAGCATCTGAGTTTATCAGATTATGATTTTTAGCATACTTGTGGTCTTTCCCTAGAGCGTATTGTTTGTGTGCATGTGCAGCTCAAGTGTTCCTATCCCGTTAGCCAAAGTGCGTGTGGAAGGAGGGACTTTTATTTTCTGATGGGGGCTATCTCTCCGCTGTCCCACAGTGGGCCTGGCTCTCCCCAGGCTGAGCCCCACACGCCTCAGGACCCTGCACTTCTGGCCCGGACCAGCAAGACGTGGGGAAGCCTTGAAATACGACTTACAAGAGTTCTGAACCAGCAGCAGCCACCTCCATTTGTGTTCACCTTCCCCTTCCCATGGAGCTCTCCTCAGAAAGTTGAAAGCATTCACATCGACTCTCTCCAGCTTCCACTGCTTCAAAGATGTGTAGGCTTAGACAAAAACAAAAGGCCTTATCTGACTGTACTGGTGCCTGTGGAAAGTAAGGATCCAGGAAGCCAACGCAGCATAACAAGTCATGCACTAAGCGGTCCTAAAGCACGAAGCGGGCACCATTTTTCCTCCATACATCACCACCATATCTGCCCCTTCAGCAGACTGCCTGAAGGGAGGGATTGACACTTGCCAGGCTCAACATCCTGGCCCCACAGGAGATGTCAGCGTCATGTTGCCTCTTGGTGTGTGGGAAGAAGGCTGCCATCTGCCCCTTGGCAGGGGAACCAGCACCTCAGGGCAGGCTGAGGAGCACGCGTGCCCCAGCACAACTTCCCTCCATCCTGCTCTCCTCTCAAAATAATACCCCACTGCAATACAGAACTTCTACCCGGAAAGACTCCTAAGTTCTGCAGGCTGACAATGCACAGGGACAAAGCCCAGCTGCTGCACAGACATCTTGTGAAGGAATGCACTTCCAGGAGCATTCATGCACACACCTTGTGTCTTAAACACAGGGGGGACATAACCAAAACAGAACCCTACTTCCAACCATTCAACCTGCACACATTCACTGTGCAATTTCAGATCCAATTCTCTCTTCAGGCTCCTCCTGGCTCCAAACCCTACATGTTTCCTGCCCTAAGTGGTTTCCTCCTCGCTGCATAAACCTGTGTGTCAGTCGGAACTACCTGCAGGTGGAGCACCTGGTGTGTTGGGTCACCAAGCAGGAGAGAGGCAAGAACTTCTAAGAAATACCCTGCATTCATGAGGGCCTGGAAAAAGGCAAGTTACCCAGTCATAGAATCATCAAGGTTGGAACAGACCTCTGAGATCACTCAGTCCAACCACCCACCTGCCACCACTATTGCCCACTGAGCCGTGTCCCTCAGTGCCACATCTCCATGGGTCTGGAACACCTCCAGGGACGGTGACCCCACCACTCCCTGGGCAGCCTGTTCCAGTGCCTGACTGCCCTTTCGGAGAAGGAATGCTTCCCAATACCCAACCCGAATCTCCCCTGGCACAACTTGAGGCCATTCCCTCTCGTCGTGGTGGAGGCCCAGGTCCCCTCCCTGCATGCAGCCCCTGGGCAGCACACACGCCCATCACCATGTGATCATCCAACAGGGGCTCAAAAGGGGTGAGCGGGTGCCCGTGTCCCTGGATCTGCCCCGCTCCAGAGGAATGCAGCTCCGCAGTCCCACAGCTGTGCTGCTGTGGGGAGGGGAAGATCAAGTTCCCAGCATTGCTCCAACACCCATTTATCCACTTCTCTGAAGTGAGAGCGTGACTGGTTTTACTGCTGAAGTGTATCATTTCAGTCTGACTGGAGAACAGCAGAGGCCAGATTCCGGCTTTAACACACCACTCAACTTTTGTACCAGTTTAGAGGGCAATTTTACTGACTTATACCCAAGCGAAACTGATGAGAAGACACCTTACGTATCTCCCTTCTTGTACAGGAGTAAATAATTGTAATAAAAAGGCCATTTCCACAGCTCAGCTAGGCAAAAGCTGTATCACTTCACGGATTTGGTGAAAACCACCCAGAACTTTACCTGCACAAGAATAGCTCAAGATAAAATTCCTCTGGAGCTAGTTTACTGCCAGCATAAAAAGCAGATCAGCAGGTGGAGAACCAGACCCAAAGATCTGGATAGTTACCCTACATGATCAAGAAAAGGGGTCCTTGCTCCCATTTTTGAAGTCCATGCTCAGATACACCACCATCCAAACCCTTCCCAGCTCTCTGCCACGCACTTTCAATGGGCGCAGCAGGAGCACGCAGGTCTCCAAGTCTGTTCTCTTATCCCAGACATAAGGCAGTGCAGCTATTTCTCTGCTCTCACACCTGTGTGCTCTAAGGGAGTTATTCAAAAGTCTCTCTGACCATTCGGGAAGTTTAGCCCAATTTTCTTTAGACATTTACGTTAGGACTCCTACCAACAGAGTTCTCTGAATGATTAGTTTTACGCCTAAGACAACAAGCAACAGCTATTAAGAACCTCTGATTCTGCCACCCTTGGATATTTAGGGCAACCTATAATCTGCATTGCCTCTTCTTCAGCAACATTCATCACCCCAACACTCCCAGACCCAGCTGAAGAGAACCAAGATGCATCACAAAGATGTGCCCAAAAACCTGTGCACTGGGACACATCTCCTCTCTGAGTTAATCCTGGTGGATAATAATTTTAAAGTACACATACAAATAACAGTCTTAAGGGTTGGAGCATGAAAAATGAATTTGCAGGTGTTTACACATGTAAAGCTGTGCACACAAAGACGGCAGTGATGAGACCCCTTTGCAAATCAGATACTTATGCAATTCAAGTCGAGAAGCAGGAAGGGGCAGGTTTATTTTCTTTTGACTACTGAAAAGAGACAAGAGGTTTTTAAATGTTTTTTTAAATGTATATATATTTTTATACTCAGTGCCAGCTTCCAGAGACTGAGTTAAACTGATATAATTTCCAAAATCCCTCAATATGTCAGTAGCAGCATGGACTCTATGGAGTGCCAAAACACAGCTGTTCACAATGGATTATTTTCCTCTCCTTGGTTGAGAAATCAGAAGGTTGCCTTTCTCCTTTGTCACTCAGCCAGTGCTGGGTTGTATTCACCCCCAAAAATCAAACAACTGCTTTCTTCCAACTTAACTGATTTTGACTTTTTCCCCCTTTATTTAAGGGACTGGAATGAAAATATAGTTTCCAAACGTACTCTGTTTTGACCTAAGTTTCATTTGGCCTGTTCATCCTTCACACACAGACATCCAATATTCTGAATTTGCAGTGAACTCAACTGCTCACTCAGAATCCCTTTAATAAAGAGTTTTTTTAAAATCTACTTTTTTAAATCCCTCTATTTGTAAAATCAAAGGGTGCAAAGACAAAGCTGCTGTGATTGAGGGAACACAGAAGGGAAGCACCATCCACAGGGTTGGAATTTGAAGTATTTGGGTATATTTCAGACCAGAAGCAATGAGAAGCATCACTGAAAAAAAGTTACAGAGTGGCACACACAGCAGACTGTTACAACGGCTATTTTTCCTTATGTAAACTCAAAACCAAGAGGCTTATACAAATTTGTTGGCACCTGGCAAATTTAGAATTGCCTAACAAACATGGTGGTGGACTATATCATTAGACCAAGGAATTAAATGCTGCAGGAAATGAAAGAAAACTAGAGCAAAAAACTTGAGTGGAATGGAATAGCTGGGTATATACAGGTGGATATAGAGTTAACACTGACAACTAATTTCAGAAAGTTATTAAATCACATCCTACAAGGTTTAAGCCAAACTCTGGCTTAAAAAGAAGAGAACTTGATGAAATAAATGACTCCACGGTCTGTTTCAAGGCTCTTACCAAAAGAAGCAGTCAATTGTCCCAAACTGGAACAAACATCAAATTCTGATAGGTAATTGAGGAGAAAAAAAAAGAAGGGAGGATAGAACAAAATGTTGCCTTTTTTTTCTTTTTCAAAATACAGGTCGTAATCCTGTTGAGTCTTCATTTACCTTGCCTATCTCTACGACTTATGTTTTTTATCATTTTGTCTTATCTTTTGGAAAATACTTCATTATGGAATGACACCATAAAGGAAACTTCAGGGACTATGAAGGAGCTGAAGAGGAATAAACAAATCCAAATCCTTTCAAATAAATCCTTAGCACTCACCTGCAGTGGTGGGAACAGCACAGCTGGTGAAGATGAAGATTTTGGTAACAGATCTACATATCACAATCCTGTCAAAGAGAGGATTATAAAGGAAAATCCCATTTCTCATGGATCATCTCCGTTGGACACAAGCTGAAGAACACTGAGCTTGGAAGGCACGTAGGCAAACAAAGTGCAGAAGCAGTCAGTGGAGAAAGCAAAGGAAGAAGAATTAGGCAAAGAACAGCCCTATATTTCTGAGGTTGACGTAATCAAAGTTTCTCAGTAGTCAAGTTCAAAACTGAGGAAGCTGTAAGATAACCGAATGGAAAGGGAAGAGTTAGACAGAAATTGCAACTGAAAGTTGCAAGTCCCAAAGATGTAACTAGTAAGTGGGTTTAATCGATTAGGAGGACAACCACTTTTCAGAAAGGGCTGACAGATTTAAAGAAGAATGGGAAAAAGGTAGGTTTCTTCTGGCTGAAGCCCAAGGATTAAAAACTGAACACTGTAGAAATATCTGCTATCTGGATTATTTTTTAAAATATGTTGAAAATTTGAAATGGTGCAGGAAAGAGCTGTGAAAACCTTTTAAGGGCTGGAGAAAGTGCTCAACAGACTTTAAAAGCTCAGTCTGATTGGTTTACTCGGGCAGAGTATACTATTATCTTCAATGAAATAAAAAGTGTTAAATCCCAAAGGACTTTCTGAGCCCATGGCAAAAGTTTTAAGCAATATCTTACAAGTCAGGCAAATAGGTATGAAATAACATAGCATTGGCTTTGGGATTTCGGGTTTTTTTTTAAGAAGAAATTGATTAACCATTGTACCAACTACAATAAGAACCGGAAAATTTTTCGTTTCAAATCAAGAATGTTTTTGCAAGCTATGCATCAACTGAAAATAAGGAATGGGGATCAATGCCTGTGTACTGAGGGTGTCACTAGACAAAATCTTCTGTCTTGTCACAAAGCAGGCAGTTTGATCAGCTCACATCCTGATCTCTCCTGGCCTTTAATCCTCTGCATCTTGTGCTTGCAGTTCTGGTTCCGCGTCCTGTGAGACCCCAAAACCGATCTTCAGGGAAGTCCCACTTATGTCTAAGGTTAAGCCACATTTTACTAGGCTTTCTTCCCCGTTTCTCACTACTTTCAGATGAAATATTACCACTTCCCACCTGTTTAAACCACTTTTAAGAGCTATCAACAGATGTGTCCCACACCCTGGTAAAGAGCAGAATTGGGGAACTCCTCGGGGCTGGTGTAAAAGAGGGCTGAATTCAGCAGGCTAAGGAGCCACCAAGAGCCAGGGAAAGATCTGAGGCATGAATGGTTCGGGTGCCTGCCACCTGCAGCTCTGAGCAGCCCCCACTAAGGAAAGAAGCAGAGCCTCCATAAGAAACATCTCAGGTGCAGCTCCACCTGCCTCTTCCAAGGCTGATCTTTCCATAAACCAGCACCGAATTCCAAGCACCGTGCAGCAAAACGTGCCATTTGCTGGACGGCCTCAGCATTTCCCATTTTGCATCGCAAGTTTCCTCTCTAAAACAGCCAAATTCTAACATTGTCCTCCGTAGGATGTGAGACTTCTGACCCCCTGTCTGATGCTCAGTAGCACCTGGGAGAAGGCCAGCTCCTCTCATCCACGCTCACTCGTTAGACACCAGCAGAGAGGACATAACGTTCAGAGGAGAGCTATCCCTCAAGTTGTTTTTTTCGCTCGAGTTGTTTTTGCAGCTCGCAGGATGGGTTTCCCCAAGCCCTGTACCACTGTGTGCACACTGTTTGTGTTACTCTCACACTTGCTTGCCCCATCAGCTAATTCATCCTTCACACAACCTCTCCGACCATTGCCATTGGTGCCTCCACAATGCATTCAAAATGCAAATCCAAACGGCCTTGCTCCTAATTACGCTGTCAGCACCAGCAGCCAAGGAGTTGTGGATTTAGGTGCTCAGATTTACACCACAGCCATAGGAAGGAAAACAGAGTGAAACACCTTTAGAAAGCAAGCAGCAGGCTATGGAAAGCACTGCCAGAGCCCCAGATCTGCAGAGCTGCAGCAGAGCAGCAAAGTCTGTGACATATGTCAATAAGGATATACAAGCGTCCTCCCCAGGATTTACTATGTATATGTTAAGGAGCTAGAAGGATTTAGCAAAATTGCTGTACTGACAACCTTAAAGCTAACTGCATGTGTTTTGACATCATCCATGGTGTGGCAGGACACCACCACGAAGAGGTGCGTTCCAGACGCCCCATGCCAGTGTTTTGGGTAAGATATGATTTATATTTACTTTTGTTGTGTATTTTTACTGGGGGATAAATAACAAAATGAAACATGTCACATTTTGTTTATTCTTTTTTTGGTCTTCCCAGCCAAGCACGCTCTCAGTCTGCAAACGTTTAACATTTTCAGCATCAGGGCTTCACCACAGAAGACATCTGAAGGTTATCCTCTTCCCTTTACTCTAATAAATTATATAACTCAAATGTTGATCAAAGCACTCTCTCAACTTGAGTAAAGTAACGAAGGAAAAGTTTAAATTAAAATAATTTAAATTCCCTCAGTATTGAGAATGTGGCTATGCATGGAGGTTGGGCTTTTCTTGCTGATTTTTATTTATTTTTAAACAGACATAATCAAATCTTCTTTAAAGTTGCAATTAATTCCTAGCTGGGAGAGGGGTGCAACCCATATGGAATTAAATTTCTCTTTGGAAATCATGTGTTTGCATTCCTCCTATATGATGATTTTCACCACACCAGAAACTTCCTAATTAATTGCAACTAACTTCTCTGTACTGAAACAGATGTAAATAAGTATTTTGCTAGTCCTTATAACCAACCTCACTACCCATCTATGTACAAATTAAAGGAGATCACTAGAAGCTTTGAGCAGCTACGGAACAAACTGCGTTCACTATCTCCTGCAGAATATTTGCAGCTTTTTCCAGTTAAATGAAGGACATAAGAGAGATTTTAAAAAGAAGAAAGAATCTGCTTTGAGGGAAGTCAATGCTTAGGCAGGGCTCTTTGAACATCCCACCTGAAGCAATTGACTTATAACAAAAAACGGTTCAAAGGGATAAAATGCAAAATATGACCACAGAAGAAAGACTTGAAAAAGTCACCCTTGCTGCGTTGCGCTTCAGAGTCAAGAGGATCTTATCAGAACTCGAGCATTTGGGAAAATCTGCCAAGAGATCGAGCTTGGTTTTAAGTAGAAAGAGGCTGACAGGATCACAGGAGAGCTTATATTATTGGAGAACTTAAAAGTGAGAAAAAGTTAAAGCAGTAAAATCCAATGAAAACAAAATACTGGAGAATGAAACATGCCCAGGAGAGGCAAACGTGGCCTAATGCCAATCATCATCAGCTTGAAAGATGGTACTTATTAAGGAGAGAATTTCATACTCAAGAGACTGTTTTGGAGTAAGCTGTGGAATCAGGAAAAGGAGAGTTCAGATGATAGATACTGCCAGTAGAAAACTCACAATAGGCTTGCTAACAAAGCCCCCTGAAAATATTTTAAAAACTGAAAAGGAAATTGCAATACTCTCCCAGCCTAGCTCCATCTTAGCCTCTATTCCTCTATCGAGGAATCCCAGCTGCAATCTGCTGCCCCAATAGGGCTTTCCTAAGGGTTGGAGGTTAAAGGCCTCCAAAATAAAGAAGAGTTGGTATTCTGAAGCCTAACAACCCCTACTTTAACCACATAGAGGTAGCACCCTTACTTGATGCAGTGCCATTAAAAGTGAACCATGACTTGCAAGATCAGAGTCTTTAATGCAGTGCAACCCCAAAAGGAAAGAAACCTCCTGTTACACAGCCTACGGCGCTTCTGAAAGGAGCATTATTAGGTTAGGAAAATTCAGTCAATGTGATTGGTATGAATATCTGATTTTTAGATCTCTTAAGGCACTGGACCAGGATTTGGGAAACCTGTATTCAATTTCTGTCTCTGCCAGAGACTTCCTGCGTGACCTTGGGAACATCACTCCGTTTTGGGGGGCCTCTTTATGATTGCTCATGTGCAAAATGCAGGTGATATTTCCCTGCTACGTCATATCTACACCAGTTGTTCACACCACAGGTGGAATTTGCACCTTGCAACAGGTCCCCTCAGTCTCCTCAGCCTCACAAACACAGATACCAACACTTCTCAGGTCCTTTGCTTAAGTGAGCATGTACAGCAGTGGCCATTCAGTTCTCCAAGCATTCCTAAAGAAAGCATGCCTATCTTGTTTTAACATGCGATTGTTTCAAAACAGCTCCCCCCTTTATTACCTTTTTTACCTTTTTTACCTCTGCACAGCTTCAAGAATGGGATGTCTGTCCTACAGTGACTTAATATCTTCCAGGGTAACGTGTCTCCAAGGAGTGTGTTTTAGAAGGGGCAGGTCTGCAGCCAACAGAGAGACCTTTTCTGACACAAGGCAGCCTCACCACACAATCTTTTCCTACTTCTCTCCCAAAACTGATTTTGTTTCGCCATATGCTGGTTGGAAGCAGAAGACATCCTTGCTTTAAGTGACCAAAATATCTAGAACTAAAACTGTTGTTGATAACAAAATCATAGAAGCAGTAGTTTTGTGTTGAGTATTTTGCCTCAACTAGTCTTCTATTCAGTTCCTTCTCCACGGGTGTGTTCAGGACTCTCAAGGGTGTCATGAGGTTCACAGTGGTCATGACCCATCCTCACACTGCAGACTCTCACTTTCAACCATCGACACGTCCCATTCCTCACCATCTGTGTCAGGGGCTGCATGAGCAAAAAAAGAAAAGAAAAGAAAAAGGAAAAAGAAGAAAACCACCATGTGGAACAGTTGGATGTTCTTAAACATCTGCACTGTGCTCAGCCAGATTGAAAATGTGTTCTGAGTAAATGATGGAAACAGGTCAGTGTAAATACTTGGCAACAACAGACACAGCAGTGTCCCACTTCTTATTTCAAAAGCAAGTACATAGCCTCTGTAATGGAAAAAATCTCCGAGGACAAGGTGATTTGCTCCAGATAGACGTTCAGACTGCCTGTTTTGATGTTCAACCCCAGAAATCTCTTATTATGTAAACACACCTTCCCGGAGGTAGGATTTATATTTCTTCATTTGATGATCAGAAAGGTCAAATATATTTAATTTCTCCAAGTGACATTAGATCTAATGGCCTATCATTAGCATTTTGAGCTGCTGTTGATGAAGTCAAGCATTGTAACGGCACGGTTGTTCCTGTCCGTTCCTTTCCTTTAGGATACACCCAAAAATTTACATCAAGCAAAATTATCAGGATAATCATTTCTGATCCGTACTTGGAAGAAACCTAGCTTATTTTTCACACATGAAAGCTACTCAACTTGTTTGAACACTAAGGACAAAAGAGAGCAAAAACAGATAGAAGTATTTTATTTTTGGAAGCAGCCCTTAGCGATGTATAACTTCATGGCAGTGAGGGGATATGGTTTCAATTCTAACCTGAATCAGACTCTAAATATTCTGACACAGATCAAGTAGACTTGCCAAAGCATATTCTTCCCTTTCAAAACATTCCATTGGCTCTGGTCTCATTAGGCAGTTTAAACGCCATTTCATTTTAAAAATTAAAAATGCAATATTAAAAGTAGGTTACGTTGGAATAGCAAAAAGATACAGAACAGTATCTCAGTTACACCCTATTCTTCTATGGTACCTGGTAGAGTACAAAAGTGGTAGCTGTCAGTTTCGATTAAAATTAGGCATTACCCAAGTGAATCACTGTTACGTTTACTAGGCTCATTTCCACTTGTTATTCTGGAATTACTCAAATTGTTTTCTCCTCAAACTTTCTGCCTCTTTTGGGGCAGGTTAAGGCAACCTGCTGTAAGCACCACGATGAGGAACACCAGGAGGAACACCAGGCCACAGCTGGCCTTCCTTCAGAGCAAGATTGGACCAGCTAACTTCCAGAGATCCCTTTCAACTTACCCCATGGCATCCTTAAGCATGTTTTTCCATTCTGTTTAAATTCATTTCCCAAGCATTTTCTCGCTTGGGCTGACAAATAAGCTAGATTCCACCACGCACAGCTTCTGCTGTCCGCACAAGTTGCACCGTCACATTTTCATCAACGCTACAGCAGCATTCAGCATCAGCACAGCCACAATTCACTCTGTACTCCACCATTCTCAGGAAGAAATCCTGAACCTGCTGGTGTTTACCATTGACCCCAATGAGAATTGCAGTGGTTCAGACCAGAGGATGTATTTAGAGGCACAAGCAAACAGAAACCAAAAGAATCAGCTTTCTGGTGGTGGATTCCTCTACACACACATCTGCAAGTTAATTGCTCCGATAACTATACTGACTTCTACCCCTGTTTGGTAACATCCATTACACAGGGCTCTGAAGAAACCATTCTATTAAACAATTAGAGAGCAGGGCCTCTAATGGATTTTTATTATTGTTATTATTTGAAGAAAATCAAGGTGGAGGGCAAGTAATCAGCTTTCACTGTGGAGTCCTACAAGTTATACAAAATATTATTACTAATATTGTCCATAATATTAGTAAACAGCCTAAAAAAGAATAAATAGCAATGTTACTACACATACCTACTTCAAGACAAGCTTTACAGTCATTATTATGACTCAGAAAGACCCTGGAGCACTTGCAGAGCATTACCCCAAACTACTAGCTGAACTGTAGAAGCATGAGGCAATTTGTAAAATTATTGGGACATTACTAGTAAACAAACAAGACCATGGCATGATCTCAAGGCACACCTGTTGAGAAAGCAGGCAGGGTACAACGCAGAAAATCATTCCATGTTTACTCTGTTTCTTAAAATTCTACTCATCCGCAGCTCAGCAAACTCAGAAGCATCACGAGGTCCTCAAGAGTATCTTCCATCTGGACCACAAAGCTCATGCTTAGGTTTACCTTTATGACTGGAGTTTAATTGCCAGAACTCAGCACAGGCAGTGCTGAAATGTCTCTGGCTTATTTTAGCCAGATCTCTTCATGCCGCGTTTTGCAAATTGCAATGCTGACCTTGGTAAGCAGCAGAATTTGTGTTTCCCTGAGGTAGCCCAACACATTGGCTGCTCTATGGGTACTTCGTTCTGAGGTGGTCACATGTTGAAAGCTCAGAAGTGTGCAAATAGTAAACAAGCACAATAAAGGCAGTGACAGGAAAAGATGTCTGTTATATCAACTTCAAAGTTTCTAGAGTAGCCTAGGCCAGTAGTACCAATTCAGCTAGTTAAATGACCCCGAGATCTGCTGTTCATATGTCCAGTGAGGATTAGTGTGCTGATGGTCTTCCCAAGATAACATTGTTAAACAAGCCAAATATACCCCAGAAATCAAGCTTAATATGTAACGCCAGTCTATGCCCATCAATTAGGATGGCACAGGCTGCTAAATATGTCCAAATCCATAACAACCATTGGCCCTCTGAATCCAGTCCAGCTCTCTAAAGCTACAGATACTGCTGTAAAGTCCAGCAGTGCCTGTAGCCAGCACGGTCTGTTTGTAACACTGTGCTCTTGCATTATCTATACATTGGTAGCAGATTTATTGCTGTATAGCTGTAGATAACAGGTGTATTATTGGCTTTTAAGGGGATGCTTTCACATCATTTAAAACTCAGTTGCCAAATTAAAGGTACCAGCTCTGTAAAACAGCCTGCACAAGAGAAGGAAGCTCTGGGAAGCCAGATAAGCACACCTGTTCCAAGCAGCTCTTGCAACAGAACGTTTCCCACCTGAAAACATGTCAGGGGCTGTGCAAGCAGGCTGAAGCACCTCGGGGAAACACACCATAGCCTTGAACCACACGACAGAAAAGCTGGCTTTGCAAGGGACCTAACTTGATGAGCTCCCTACTAAAGATGAAAGGGATAGATGAGCAAAGGAAAGGAGAAATAAGTTTAAGCACTCAAGCAACAAGTCAACATTTTAAAATAAATAAATAAATACTGCTTTGTTGGTAGTGTAGAAGCAGCTCTGACTTCTGTGCTGCCAGGGAAAAAGAGGAAGGCAAAGCACCCACATCCGTGGCTTTTCCTCTTCTCTAGTCTTGCAAGCCCTGAGGAAACTGATCTGCAAGGGAGAATGAACAAATGTGGTCTGGAAACAAACAAACAACACTAGTGAAATGAGTAACTGATCAGCATCTTCAGCTGTACTTATGCTCACGTTCCTCACCTTAGGATCAGATAATATAGCACCTGTCAGTAAAGAGCAGCATCACAGCCATCCTCCAAAAGCACTTTCAGAACACCATTGTGTCCAAATCTATCCAGATTTAGGGCGTCTAACTCCCAGGACAAATATTTTGAGGAGCTCTTAGATATTTAAATGTATCCTACTCTTTTCATCCCAGGCACCACAGCTCACAGCTACCAATGTCTGTCCTTTGTTGTTAAACGTATCTCAAAGTATACTTTGCACAGTCCCATGACAAGGGGCTCCACAACTGAGTCATGCAGTCTTACAAAACAAATGCCCTCTGCTTTCTTTTCTGTTAATTTTATAAGCACACACTGCAAAGTTCTCATGGCTGGAGCTGCAGGCTTATATGTTAGAGTGCCTTTTTTCCTTTCCCAAAAAAACATACACAAAGTGTGACTGCACAAAGATACAGTCTTACATTGCTGCATGTCTTTTTTTCATATCATGAACAATTTTTTTTTAATACAAGCACAGAGCATCAGTAAGCGTGTTTTTGGAAAATCAAAAAGCATTTGTCTAGAAGTGATAGACAGGAGATGCAATGCCTGAAATTGTTCTGTATTTTCAAGTCAGCAGGTAAAACTCTTTGCTGTGAATGTGCTGTACACATCCAACACTAAGATTATGCGCCAGAACACATTGTTCCCAGCATCCCCCCAGAAAGAACATCTACAGGTGCATTATTCCTTTTATTTTTACCCATTGTCTATAAGTACTCCAAAGATGCACAAATATTTCTTTGAAGCAAGGATTGTTAGATATCTACAAATGAAAATTTAAAAATAAACTGAGGGGCTCAATCTCCAAGTCCCAGGAAAAAAAAGTACATGATTAAATGACTTCTCCCCCTCTCTGAAAGAGAATTTTCTTCTTGCTAGAAAAAGAGGGACCGAATGTTTTCATTCCAATCAAGTTAACTTCATATATTCTGCTCAGCCTTCTCTTCCTTGACATAATCAATGAGGCTACTCCACTTGTTAATTTCAGATTTGCTCATTAATGATCATGGGAAAGAACTTCTATGGAGAAGATCGGGAAAGAACTTCTATGGAGAAGATCTTAATGCTCCTGCACCAGGCAGCACAAGTGATGTGGACCTCTTTGGAGCTGAGACTCTTTTACTTGGAAAGCCAGAAGGCCAGTTGCCTCAAGCCAGCTGGAAAGTGCAGGAGGACAACCGCAGGATGCTTTCAGCAGCTGAGTTTTTATTTTTTAAGAGAGGTTATTCTGAAGGCTAAAAATGCAGAGCTGGTTTTGAAATGCCTGCAGGTTAAGACTTGAAGTTAGAAGAATTCAGTAAGTTTCCTCAATGGGGAGACTCGAGATGTTGTTCATGGCTGAACAGCAGTTTAAGAACTTCTAGAGGTTTTGTGAGGAATCCAGAAAACAAAAACCTCCGCTTCATTAGGATCTGATCAGCTGCCTAGCAAAGAGGCTGAAGTTACTTTTTAATAGCAGTTGCAAAGGTGGGATGCCACATGGTAGCTGTAACAAGGAGGACTGTGCTTGAGCAGAGGGTTTGGAGCAGGTGACATCCAGAATCCCTTCAACCCTTTATCATTCTGTGAGGGATTATGCAGTTTGTGGGATTGTGTAATGATGTTGAACCTGAAAAAAACTGAGATTCAAGTTCATACCATAAGACTCATGAAATTGCACGTTACAGAATATTCAATCAAAATACAGAAATAAAATATTTTCTCCATGTTTGCTGCAAATGTGCATCAGATTTAAAGCCAGCAATCCGCTCCTGGATGCTCGTGGTGTGCAGCATTGCTGTGGGCTGCGGGGTAGCTGTCACGCTATGCAGCCTGGCTGCTTTCCAGTCCTGGGTGAAGCAACCCTCACAGCATTTGCAGGGAAGAAACGATGGGTTCCTTTGATGTGAAGGATCTAGAGTGAGTGGAAGGTGGGTTTGGGTTTTTCTGGTGGTTATATGAATTCTTGGGTGATGCTTCTTGCCCGCCAATAAAAAAGGAAATGAAAGATGCCGGGTGTCCCAGTGGCTCCATCAGAAATGTTTAAGCATTCTCTCTGACGTCCCGTGCAGAAAATCTCCAGTCTTCACATCATACGTTATGCTGTCCTTCCCTAAGAGCTGAAGCCAGCCCTTCTTTGATAGCTGTTCTGTACTCTCAGGCATCATCAGCTGCAAGTATGCTGTGGAAGACAGTTCCTTTGATACAACACAAGTGGTTTTTATCGAAATGCGTTTGTTGGTTTAACTTTACAGCTTTAGACGGTTTCTGCAAATCATTTTTGATAATTACTTTAATGTTGTTTCACATGAAAGTCATTACTATTAAAATCTGCTGTACCCTCACCAGNAAAAAAAAAAAAACAGGCAAGTTGGGAGCACAGCTCATCTATTGTTTCTGACTGGAGCCATGTTGCAAGCACTGGAGACTGCTGGCATTCTGAGATACCTGGAAACTCCTGCAGTTCTCTAGAGTTACATGGTGCTGCCCTTGGTGTTCCACAGACCTTGCAGCTAACGTATTGGAAAAAAATGAAGATGTTTTTCTGAAACTCTGTATGCTCCATGTCTGATGTAAAGCAGGAAGTCCGTACACTGATGGCTGCTTAGGCAGGCAGGCTGACACATGGTGCTGGTGGACGTGGAACAGGTATAGCAGTTAGAGATTACAGTATAGCAGTAATCTAAATGTTACAGTGCTCCATCTTCCCTCAGAGACCCAACAGTCCCAGATTAATAAAGCCTTTAAATGACAACATGAGAGTTCATCTTTAATGGACTCTTCTAATCTACATAGATAGATCCTCAATGCTCAACCACACTGCAAAAATAACCCGAGTGTCACAAGAAAGTGAACAAGATTGAACTCGAATATTAGCAAAGCCTTTCCAGGAAAGACGTTTCTCCCAGTTTTGAGACATAAAATACTTTTCTCAGCTTCCAAAATGATTAGTTCCTAAAGTTCAGAAGTTTAGATCCAACCCAGAAAAATTTTGTCAGAGAGAACCACTGCTTCAGTAAAATGAGTCCTCTGGTAAATGCAGAAATTTATTCAAGTATTAAAAGATGACATTTGAAAGCAGATCTAGTTTTCTGTCTTTTGGTGACTAGAAGAGTACAGGACAAGACACAGATGAAGTCTTGCTTATGGCTCTTCTTTGTCTGTAATTACAAAGGTTACAAATGCTAGAGCTTTATACAAGCATGGAGATTCCAATCAAATAGACCCTTCCTTAAGGCAACCACCAAAACTTAGGAAAAATCAGGCTGTGACCAACACAAGAAATAGCAATCCATCACTTGATCAGGATTTGCAGAGAAGTTCTGGTTGTTCAGATGCCATGACAACTTCATCTGTCACCAAAATTAGAGCCAAGACTTTCTTCTGGCTTTTCAGCTTCCTTCAGCAGAGGTTAAGTCAAGTAAGCCTAGCTGCTGAAAAATTATGATTGGGATGTCCAAAGATGGCTCATCTCAACTAATCTGCTTCTAAATCAACTCTGAATTTAATCAGGGCAGCTTTCTTGTTCAGGAGACACACACAGATTTCTGGGATAGCTTAAATGCTTGCTGGAGAGTGTTTGTGTCTTCATGAGCTATGGTATTGAAAGCCTCCCAAAATACATTCGGCTGTTAAGTTCCCAACAAGTGTTTGGATTTCCTTTGCATTTCCTCATTCACAAGAAAAGGCAAAACACTAGTATTTTTTCCTTCTGATACAGAGTTACACTAGCCTTATACCAGTATTCTGAAAGTTTTCCAGAATGTTTGTTAATATTCTGTACTGGTGTTTCATTCGTTGCTGTAGAAAATGCATTTCTGATGCAAGCAAACAAATAGAAAAAAAGTCACAATAAAAATAGTTGTCCAGACTTCAAAATTCATGTAGTGTTCAACACTTAAGTATTCAACACCTGATCTGAGCATAAGGAATTTAAGTTACTTTCTTTTTGATTTGTTTTCAGAACACAAAAAAAGAGAAAGAAACTGAGCTGAAAACCTGCATTACTCTGAGGTGTTACTAGGGACACAGATGTTTTGTTGAATGAAAGTTACCTTCAACCTTCCACAAAGGTCCACGGTTTTCTCATTTAAATCCCTTCATAAAGCTCTCCTCTGCTGCAATGGTCATCCAAAAAAATTCAGTGTTGAAGCCAATGGAAGTACAACTTCTACATCTGTACCCACTGTTGGCATTTGTCAGATATTTTAACTGCAACCACTGAGACCTGTAGCAGCTTTCCCCCACCCCATGTCCATGGGGAATCTTGAGTAATGGTAATCAAGGCTTCATAAATTTTGCCATCATTCAGATGAATATCGCGTTCAGCCAATGGCACTGAAACCAATGGGAAAGGATACCAAAGTGAGGGAAATACCAGGTGGAAATCAGTGAGAAACTTTCATAAGAGGAACGTTTCTTTGGAAACATCTATCCTAATAAATGTTTTTTCTATGGAACCAAGATATACCCCGGTCTTGGAATTAATAAATTCAGTCCAGTTTCATACTTAATGCAACGTACTCCATTTAATTGGTGGATAAAGAGCGTGCTTCTTAATTATGTACAGAGACAGCCTAGATTTGACGAAAACAAAGTGTAATCCAGAAACTGGAAGTCGTAGGTGACTAATAGCATTTAGACTTTCAATAACTGTGTTCAAGTTCTCTTTGTGTAGAGCTCCAGGATGAACTCAAGAGATGATTATGTAATTAAGGAACGTACAGATCTCCAGGAAGAAGCTATCTGGCAGAGATTTGCAGTCTCTTGAATGAAATCCCTCCTATCCCATGACCTTGCTCTCTTCTGCTCTTTAGGTTCCCAAGCAGCACACATGTGCTGCTGATGCTAGGGACAGTCAAGGAGCCAAATGGTTCTTGCAAATGTGTTTTTCAGCGCCTGACTTCTCCAGGTACATGGGAGCCCTGCCAGTCCCAGGGAAGGAGGCAGGATCCAGCATCTCCAACCCACACGATACTTACCTAAGCATTACACAGCCAGTCTGTAAGCCAGTGACAGCCTCAGCTACACCTTGGTAAATCCAAAGTCATTGCACTGAGAACAAGAGAAAAATCCCATACTTATGCAGACACAACTGAACCCAAACAGCTGTTTCTCAGAGGAGGTTCCATCCCCACCAACCAAGTCCCTGGGGGTTTATATGACGTGCATGGATATGCTAGAGACTTGCAAAAGCAGGTTATCCCCTACCAGGGAAGGTGGGTTAGAGACAGCACACAAGCCAGCATTTTGGAAGATCTTCCTTATGATAATTACGTGTCTGATTTCAGCTGAGAATAAGAGCATCTAATCACCTGCCAGAGACTGAAGGACCTGGGCGGATCTGCAGATACACGCGTTTATCTATGTCCCAGCCAAAGAAGCAGTGAGAATAGCTCTTTCAGCTCTAATATGGCATTCAAATCTAAAATAACCTGGGCTCACAATTAAACCAAAGCTGGCTACAGCAGTCAACTGGATCAGTGGCAATTTTTTCCAAATCACTTATTTAGGCTGCCAACTCAGGATATCTCAAGTAGCGTGATTTTTGAGAAGACATTCATGGAGTAGGTGATGGCTGTATTGGACATACAAAATTATCACTGGTCATAGTTATGAGAAAATCTTCCATCACAAAGGGCAGGGACAATAGTAATTCCCTGTCTTAGGGGTTTTTGTTTGTTGTTTTGGGGGTTTTATTGGTTATTTTTGGGTTTTTGTTTGTTTTTTAAACTGTGGAGTTATCTTATTTGTAATACACTTGAGAGGACTTGTTCAAGGGGAAAGCGGACATTCAATTAAATTAGAAAAACACTTTACACACTTCATGCAGTAGGCTCTGAAATTCATTGGCATAAGTAAAGAAAAATCACTAGTATCCAAAGGCAGAACAGATCTAGACTCAGGAATATTTAGAGTTATAGCCACCAACATAAGAGGACTGTTGGAAAGGATAAAACCTCCTGCTTCAGTTTTAGCTCAATTTCTCATTAGAAGGGATTAGAAAGAAATTTTCATAGAAGCCTCTAATTCCTATGGGGTCTACCATACTCATCTCAAGCATCTGGTATGGCCATCAGAGAAGCAGTAGTATGTCAGAGAGACCACAAGCACAATCCAATATGGCAATTACTGCATGGGTTTTTTCTGCTCGATAAAAAGTTAAACAGCCCATCTGATGCTGCTGTCCAAATGCAATCCTGGAACAAAAGCACCAAATAAACATTTGTGTATGGACAAGAGAAAGACTGGGTATGCTGACTAACAGCAAAAATTAATATTTGATTCTGAAAGAGATGCAATATTACCTACCCAGAGCACAGTCTGACAGACTCCTTTGGGAGTTCCCTAAGGATTTCTTTTTTTTTTTTTTTTAAATTATGGTGAAAGTAAGCATCATCACTGAGCTACAAAGACAGGTCAGGAAAAGGCAGAGTTTATTGTTTAATTTTTTTAGATCAACGTGACCATTTCAGCAGGATTTTGCTCCTCAGTGGGAGGGGGCAAAGGAACAACAAGATGAATTTCTTTTAAACACTTTATTTGCAAAGCAGGCAACACAGCAAGTGTCTTAAAAGCAAAAGAAAGGGAGAGCAAGGAATATTTTAATATTAAAATTACAGGAAATATACTTAAAACTCTCCTTTAGCAAGGGGGAGGGAAATACCGTTATTGTTCATTACTTTCTCCAAAATAACCACTTCCTAGTAATACACAAGCGACACAGTACTCCCATGACATCTAAATTTCTTCCTTTTCCTGGCAATGCAGCTGTGTAGGGATTATATAAACATGGCACAACAGAAATGAAAATATATGATTCAGCAAAGTACAATTCAGGTCAAATGCATCATTCTTAGAATTGATGTTTAAATTCATGATCAGGTGATGAAGAAACTGAGTTTTCTTCGGTTTGGTCCAGGATGTTTGGCTTTCCTAAAAGCTGAGCCCTAAATACCCCAGCCACTGCAGACCCACGATGTCAGTGATGGAGCTATTCCCAAGCACTTCAGTAGGTGAAAATCATGTCACATGCTGACCAGTGTTTAGTGCAGCAGTGGTGATAAACCAATTTTACAAACCATTATCTAAAAGGACAGCCTCTAAATACTCATGGTATTTCATTCCTGACACTGCATTTAAGGGAGATTGAAAGGAAATCACAGCAGGGAGAGCGGTGTAAAATCCTCTAAGTTGTCTCAGACAGGAAAGCATAAGAAACATTCTGAGCAAAAAGAAGCTAGAAATGTGTTAAATTATGAAAAGTAGTGGTAGAAGGAGCAATGGGAAGGCACTGGTTTTCAAGCAGAAAAAGATATGTACTTGTTACACTGCGCAGCTCAGCACCTACAGAAAGTCTCACTTGCTTTGGATGCATGTGGGACATGGGAAGTCATGCAAGAAAACACATTTGTAAAGATGCTTATTAGTTCAACCAGTAAGAAGCAAACAGAAAAGCGAGGTGCAGTCCTTCAGAGCATCTTCTATGTCCTACAGTCAGAGCTGAGAGTATGGGACTCTGCACCAAGAGCCCTGCACAGGTCACTTCACTCCTGCCTTCATGCTGCAGCCTTATGCAGGAAAATGATACCTCACCACTCTTGAAGTGTGCTCTACAATCTATTGTTAAGGAATGACTGAAATGCTATCATACAAAAACCACCAAAACACAGCAATTACATTTAGAGTTTCACCGCTAAGCAAAATAAGCATAGCTTTGAAGACAATCTAGGGCTGTGGAAAACTGCTTCACTTCTGTTTCAGCCCCAGGAACCTCTCAGCTAATATCTGCACTTACTGGCTGAACGTTCTGTTAGCTAGTACTGGGGAAAACCTGTGGTGTATTTAGCTTGCTATAGAACTAAAAACGTTTACAGAAACACTGGATATTTGCTTATTCTTCCCCACAACACATTAATTTAAGCATCTGTCTGAAGCACCCTTGGAAAAAAAAAAAGAAAAAAAAATCTCTGGGCAAGTTAAAAAGCAATTTCTACACTTCAGAAAGCGTTCAGCTCTGGGAAGGAGAGAAGAGAGGCCAGGAGAAACCAAAGTTGGACAGGCTTTAGGAAGAGCTAAAGGAGGCAGGGGAGCTGGAAGGGATATGATTAGTTCCGTTTCTTTAGGGAAGCGCTCAGCTTCCTAACATATGGGGAGAAGTTGCTTATGTGGCAGGGAGGGAAGGAGCAGAAATCAGAGCTTCTGCCAGTCAGTAGGCTGATTCTTGCTCTAAGGCCACCTTCTTTATGCATATTCTATGGTAATCACCTACAACTTTAATGCAACGCTCTCTTTACAAACCTAAAATGTAATTTAGGTTTTTTTATCTAGGATGATCCATAGGAAAGAAATTGACAGCTAACACCATTATTTTTGAGACCCATGAAGCACTTCAACTGAAGACAGTGAAAAGGGAGATTTTGCACCCACTAAGCTGGCTGAACTCTCACTGAGAAATGCGAAATTATGCAAATGGAGACTTTAAGAGCAACTTTCTTCTATTATGCACACACAAGTAGGAACAGAAGGTCACGCAGTGGTTAGCTAAGCTTCACTGCAAATACAGCCTATTTGGGAGCCACACAATGGTATATAAAGACTTGACATAACTTAGCAGCAGCTACAGCAATGATGTAAATTTGTGACTTCTGAAACAACTGCTAATTCTTAGCTGATTTAAAGAGAAATGAGCTGGTGTTCTTCCTGACTCAGGCGAGATAGGAAATACCGGGGCACCTTGCGCAAACAGTGCTCACTCAAAAAAAGATATTGACTGTTTATTTCCTTGGGTCAAAAGCAAGCATAAAAATGGAACACGCCAATGAAGGGAACGTTGTGCATACTCAGTCATACCCAAAGCTTTTCACCACGTTCAAATAAAGTCACGTGTCTTTCCGTGATGAGCGGCACATGCGGCTTCAGGCTCACACACACTGAAGCGTTTTGTTAAGCGTTTGCTCACAAGACAAATCAGAAGGCAGTGAAGTTCCACTAATTCTAGCTACAGAATCAGAAAAGTCAGAACAAATCAAAATCTGGTTTACATCACTTCGAGATGGGGACCTGGAGTTCAAAGCGCATCAGAATCAGGATTGCCATACCTGTGCTTTTTGATTTCAGAAGCATGGTTTTACGATTATTAATAAGATGGGCCACAGAAATGATCTTCTGCTGATGCCAATCATAAGGCAACTAGAAAAGCATCAATAAGCATTCACTTCCAGAGGAATTCTCTAACGAAATTTCAAGTTAGTATTAACATGACATGCCAATTAACATCCACCCTGTATGCATTTTAGACAGCTCAGGCTGATTCACTCCTTTTGTAAAGCAACACCTTTCACATTGTGTTTTATGATACTGTTTGTTACAGGGCTTTGCTCCTCATGTGGTAGGTATATGCTAATTATGCAATACTTTTTAAAGAATTTGCAGAACTTTGTATTCTTATAATTGCAGATGTCATGTGCATCTAAGGATGCAAACAGCGTCTCATTAAGTGTTCTAAAAATCACTTGTTTTCCCTACTTTCAAACACAGTCAAGTGCTGGTAGCATATTGACCTTTACAAGTGCCTCACATCACAGTAGTAATTTAAATGCAGTAAAACTAAAATGCATTCCATTTGCATGAAGTCCTGGACTTCATGTCGAAGAGTGAAAATAACATTTTAAGGCCAGAGAGGCTGGCCTTAAAGCTGCAGCATTCCTCACGCTAAAGGATGTTGTGGCATTAACTCAAGTAACCAGACATGAGCACGAGTATTTGATCATGATATTCCTCTTCTTTTTACCACAGCAACAACAAACAGCAATTAATATACATTTTTAGCACATGCAAGATGGATTGGATGACCAAGGGGAAGTTCATTTGCACTCCTGGGTCATCACGTCTTCTGTCTTACACAAAAGTTTGCAAAAGAATGCATGCATTAGCTATCTTTGGGGAAAAATGTTTCTAAATCCTTGATTGAGCTTTGAGATAATTTAATTTCTATCCTAGTTCAAAGGGGATTAAGCTCTTGAAATAACTTACACTCCTACACGTATATTTCCAAAAAGCTTTCCGTTCAGACTGAGTCTAAGCACAAGAATAACAGATACAAAAACACCAGCAGATAAACAGGATGCAGAGGTAGGAATGAGATCAGAAGCCTTTAAGACTTCCTGCTGCAACACCCCCGTAGCCCGTCAATGGGCACACTGCCTTGCTTTCCTCTGAGTAGTCTCCTTGCTCACAACAACACTTTGTAGCATCACACATCCTACAGGCCCTGCCTGTTAACCTGAAGCAATCAATGGGCAGCCAACAGTCTTCCCTTACTCCTTCAGAATGGCTGGATTTTCTAACAAAAGGTAAAATTGAGCTGATTTCCCCATAGTCTATAAAGACAGTGATTTTGCACAGGAAGTTGTCACATTGACATGCACAACTGTCAGCTCACTGCTGAAATGACACTGCAGTGCATTCGCTGAACTGGCTTCATTTGCTTTAATTTTGCCCAACTGCAATCATATCTCTTGCCTTCAGTTCAGTGAAACTTTATCCAGTGTATCCAAATCTGGATTTCCCTTGCAATTACCCCAACACCTAGTCTGTAATGGAAGCCTTCACTAAACCCAAGGCTAGCTTTTGTTTTGGTCAATGCACTCAGAAGTTACAAGATCTGTAAATTTCCCCCAGCGACCTGTCTTGCATTCCTGTGGCTGAAGAACTGGCTGTTCAGCAGCCATTCACAAGCAGGACTCTAGAAAGATTACAGCAGGTGCCCTTGCCATTTTTCTAACAGCATCCTAATTCCAGCTATATTTTTAGCATTATACATCTACAGCATTTTATTATAGAGAATGGACTATCACTTCCTGAGTGTGGCCATAAGGTATATCAAGAGAACAACTACTGTATCCAACTTCCAGCATAGAAACAACCATCATTTTTGATGAGTACTTACCTAACATATTCTCTATGTTCTCTAAGAAAAGAGAGCGTATAGTCTCTCTGATTTTTTCCAACAGAGAAAGTCACCAAAAACCTACTTCTAATCCATCTTCCTACAATTGAAGTCCATTGCTACTTGTTCTGCTCACCACGAGAGACCATTATTTTGTTTCTAGAACAAGCTTGCAGACTGTTGTATCTCTCTAATCATATTCTCTTCCCCAGATTAAAGAATCCAATCCATTCAGTCTTTCCTCATGGATCATCTTAGTTATATCTAATAACCCAGTGCTTTCCTTCGGTCTCCCTGCAATCAGTCTAATTCTTTCTTGAAACATTACATTGAATCTACAGTGTTCCCAATGAAGTCTTACAGTGACAAGAGGTAAAACTGAGGTCCTTCTTGGTACAGTCTATTCAAATTTTACAACAGCACAATGCAGTTAAGTCATGTTTCTCTTGTGACTCACTTTAAGCACTGAATATTCCTCTGCAGAACCCCTTGTCCCTTTTTTTAATGGGCAATTATCACCACCAAATAGCCACTCAGTCCCACTGAATTCATCTTGTACTTCCTAGATCACTAGATTTACCAAAACGTTTTGAATTCTAATCCCACCCTCAAAAAAATTCCAGCTGACCCCACCTTTGGTTCTTGAAAAGGTTCTTAAAGCCACCTGTGGCTCTTAAAAACTAGCCACACCATCAAGGAAACCGCCAAGCAGAAGCAGGCTCCAAATAGACCCCAGATAAAGTTGGTTTGATAGAGCCTTCCACTGCGGCCACAAATCACTGGCAACCGTTCCATGGCACAATTGCCCGACTGATTTTGCACCTACCTTACAATAGCTTCACCTAACTCTCATATCTTGAATTCATTACAAAAGTGTTGGGTAAGACTTTTAAAAGCCTTTCTGAAGCCAGGATACGGAAGGATTTATTGCTTTGCCTCTATCCACAGCTACATTGCCCTGCCACAGAAGGCAGCTGCATTAGTTAAGCGTGATTTGTTCTTGAAATGTTTTTGGCTGGTCTTCATCCATTATTTTCTAGATACTTCTGAACTGTGCATTAATTTGTTCCAAAATTTTGCAAAAGTAAAATAAGTTTGACAAGTCTACAAGGTCCCCTGCTCCTTTCCTTTTGCCAACTCCATTCTACATAAGCGAGCATTGTCCCTTTACTCAGCATTTAGTACCTCAACCACCTTCAACAAATTTCAAGAGATACTGAAGAACTGAATAAATCACTTCACAGTCAAAGACAAGGCCAGACGACATGAAAAAAAATCCAAGTCTCACTTTCCTACTCATGCAGAAACATCAACCCTTTACAGGATGATTTTAACTGCATCTGCATTTAACAGAGTGATTTAACTGTAGTATAAAATATTACCTGCACCAGCTGGCAGCACGCAACCGACCCATTCAGTGATGATGGATACAAAACAGTTAAAAACTTCAGCCTTCTCACCATTCATCCTCAGAGGCACAGACAAACTTTGTGCATTTCATCCAGAGTTTTACCCTCCTGAACCACAGGCAGAACAGTTTCTCTCAACCAGCAAAAGTGGAGGAAGAAATCCTTCAAGCTTTCAGACCAGATTGATCACTCAAGAGACACAGCTAACTCGGATAAACGTCCAAACTCAAGGTTGCTCTCTGAATTGATGCTCCTGAGGTTTGCTCATACCAATCATTAGTCACTACCATTTATTAGCTTGCAGATAAACTGAAATAGATCCTGGGAAAGAGAGAAAAACATTCTCCCAGGACCTTGGTTATTAATTTTATTTATTAACAAAATTTGAGCTAAGGCAAAATTAATAGCCTTCTACATGCCTAGCAGAAACTTGGAGGAGCAGAGGGAGGATCTACAACACCGTATGAAAGCAGGTCTCTCCCGTTTGCACACCTCTGAAGAGGTCACCTTCTATCACAGGCCTCACAAAATCAGGACCGTAAAGATCAGCGAGCATTAAACACCGGTACACAGGGACGAGGCACGCGCCGGGTATTTATTTGGGACGTGTACCAAAGCACAGCCCTTCCAAGTGACCCCTGCCACACTGATTCTTGGACCCTAAACAGGCAGGCATGCACAAACAGACACTGAATTTCTCATGTCTGACAGATGGGAAATTTGGAGCTGACTAAACACATGCCCAACCCCATATTCTTAACACAGATAGCACTTTATTGACCCCTGGTTGATGGAAATGCCAGAAGAGTATCATCTGAATGTGACCCCTTAATGTAGTCCATGTGTGAAAACCTGAAGGAACTGTTCTCTTTCCAGTGGAGGCCAGGAAATGAATGAAAAACGCCCACTGAAGTCAAGGGATTTGCATTGGCATAAATCTGACACACAGAAAAGATTAGGGATCCAAAATCTGTCCTCCAAACCGAGGCCGAAGGGATCCCAGGCAAAGGGTTTCTCCGTCAGTTTCCATATACACAGGCACATCGTTCGTTTGGAAATGAAAAATAGCCAGTGCCCTGCTCTGTAACACTACCAAATGTAAAATATTGCCCTGAAACAAGAAAAAGTCCTCCAAAGAATGCCACAGCTTTTTCTGCATGCTTGAACACCTTTCCATGTTAATGAAGTTTTCCAGAAGAGCCTGGGGGCATAAGGTACTGCAATTGCATTGAAATTCTATGGGAGACTGCCCACTACATCTTTTTTCAAAATCTCACTCTAAACTAATTATTTGTAAAAAGTAGATCTTCAGACAAATGTAGTTCACTAAGTAGATATTCCCAATATGTATGATCTTTGCCAAAACAAATTCGTCTCTGTGCTGAAGCAAATACATCTATAAACCAACATTTATAGATTGCAGTGCTGTGACTCGTTATCAAATAAAGCCAATATTCTGTGCATCCAGTTGAGCTAAAGAATATTAAAATGAATGCTAACTTACTCGTTGGTTATGGAACAGCATCCTCTTATTGACATCTTTATTTAAGAAAAACGCTTTGAGAAATGTGTTTGGCAAATAATATTGCTCTCACAGATCTTGCTGCTTCAGAAACATGACTTCTCTGAGGAAACACTAGATCTAGTAACAGAAATATCTTTAAATCTTTCAGATAGCCAGTCCAGAGGGAAAGGTTTAAGAAAGGATCAAAGCTTGTCCTTTCAGCTTGAATTATTCCATTACAGCTGAATGTGACATAATTACAAAAGATGTTGGATGTGGAATCTCATCAGGATTATCTGACACTCATCTTTGTTGGAAAAGTCCCCCCAGCTGTTGCTCTGATAGCACAAATGTGACAGGAGTGCAGAGCTCAGAAGGAGCTGCGAGTGGCCACTGCTCTGGGGCTGCTTTAGGTTCCCTGGGCCACATCGCAGCCTCCACAAAGACTGAGGTTGTTTGGGACCGACTTGCAGGAGAGAGGGAATACCCAAGATGTTATTCAATTGCTGAATAAGAAATTAATTTTAAACAGCCAGAGTAAACTCGTAACTACGTTCCTTAGCTGGTGCACACAATTCATCCCTTCCTATCTAAATGTCAATGTAATTCAGTGCCTACATTTTTACCGTGAAAAAAAAACAAAAATGAAAACATGTAAGATAAAGCACTTTCTCTTTCCAATCTACATTTCTCTTTGCACTTGATGTCTTCTAAACCAGTACATACAAGCACAAATGGCAAAGAAGGGTTTTTTTTCCCTTGTAGTGCCACAATACTGAGTGTGTGTGTGCACGTATTTTCTTTTTTCCCTAATTCTGTGAAGGGAGCTCAATTGTAAACTATAACATCAAACATCAAATCTTGAATAATTACCCATTCCAGAGGATTTGGTAGCTGTAAAAATACTTTTCTTTCCTTCCTTGTCATGGATTACATTTCCTTCATACATTATTAATGAAGTTAAACTACTAGTAACATGCCAAATGTGCTGCATAGGAGATTTGTGCCTAATCCAGCACAAAACAGGCCCAGTCACATAATGATAGAAAAAAAGAACAAATGTCAACAGTTTCACACTGGGACTAGATTAAGCAGACCGTACTTACTGATTTCTTACACAGGGATTATCTCACTTTTAGTGCTATGAGAAGACAGGCCACACTTCTACGTTATTAACACAGAACTGCACCTAAAAAACGTCCCAGGATCTGCTTCCAGACGGACACACACACACACAGGCTGCTGGTTATTAAACATGACAGCCAAACTCGCCTTTAGATGAGATGTAATGAAAGGGACACTGATAGCAACAGCTATCAAAAATGCTCACTGCTTCAGATGTCAGCCCAGCGCTCCATGGAATTTGTGGGCAGCCCTTCAGAAGATATTACTTGCAATTAGACTTCAGCTGAATCCCAATTAAATTTAAAAAAATGATGTCTGTAAGGTTTACTAACAGAGAACTTTCTTTGGCTGAGGACCCGAATCACACCACCAAGCGTCAGCCTGAGAACTTCAGTGCTCCCTGAAGCCAAAGCTGTGCCTGCTCTCATCAGGCACTCGCAGGACCAGGCATTTGGCACTAAAATGCCTGTCAGCAAAGCAGTAAAAACATCCAGATTAGAATTTACCTTCTGTTTTTTAATCTCCTATCTGTGAGCCATGCTCTCTAAACCCCTCTGTGACACAGGCAGGTGTTGACTGAGGCAGCACGCTCAGAGGCACGGCGCTGGGAGGGGGACAGTGCTGCCCCACGATGCTTCCTCCTGCAGCAGGGATACAGAGGCCACGGCATGGACTGCAGAACCAGCAAAAGCTCACTTTGTCATTTCAGATTGGTTAGAAATGTTCAAGGAGTCGCTGTCCCCGCAGACCGGGCGGGATCAGGTGTCCTCTGCCTGCACCATCCTGCGCGGGATGCAGGCTCGGGTATCGGCAGCAGCACACCGTGTGCCACGCCACGCTCACAACAGCACAGCCAAGCACCCGTGCTGATCTGACCCCAGTTAGCGTGCACACCAGCCTGGTAGGAAGGGCTGTTGAACCCCAGACTCTGTTTGCAGCTCCCAGTTGCTCTTCCTGCATCAGAGCAGGCTGCAGGCAGCGCTGCCTCTCTGCTTTAGCCCTGTGCAGTCGTAGCTGCCCAAGCTCTGGGAGTTCCCATCCCCTTCCTGGCATCAATTCACTTGCTCAGGAGGCTGTACTCCACACCAGACCTTTGAAGGGATGCAGAACAGTAAATGCATGCGCGGAGATGTGCTTGCCAAGCTGGGTCTCTTTAGAGATTTAGCCAGGAAACTACAAATGACTCAATGACAACACAAGGACAAGCCACTTCTAAAAGCAGAGTGCCTTAAGCCAGGTCCTCCTCCTGCTAAGGAGAGCCATCCCATAATCAACCTTCTATCTACCAAAGGGACTTCCTATCAGTTACAGGCCTCTCCACATGCATTCAAATACATGGAGTAAATAATAAAAATCAAATGAGAACTTACTCAGCACACTATGTATTTGTTCTGAGCTCAGAGGAAAAAAGTGAAAAAGCAGCAACTGGAAGAAGATCACCTTGAGCAAGGCTCTAAGAAGTTAACAAATTCAAGTAATGACATGGTCAGTGGTATGTAGAATTTAATGTGCTTACTGAGAGCTTGTGTTTACCAGAAGCATAAGTTATTGCAGCAGAACCAGGCTTTTTAATTTTAGGGTCTTCCACAAAAACCCACATATAAAACAGCACAATGTAGCCACCAGGCAATCCTGATCCCATTTCTTCTTGCGCACTCAGCCCATGGCAGGAATGGATAGAGGATAGCTAAAGGCAGAAGAAGAAGAAAATAACCTATGTGCATGCTCAGGAGAAATGGCTGGGATGCATCCATCAAGAAATAACCCACAGACTGCAGGAAGGGGCAGCAGACCCTTCCATGGAGCCCCCCTGCTCCATTCAAGGCATAAAGCTACTGCTCACTTAGCATGCTGCAGACCTCCCAGCTCCATGGAGCAGCTCTGCTGGAGCTTTCTGCAAATACCCTGTGAAATGCAGCTTCTCTCTGCAGAAGGGGCCCACGAGGAAAGTGCTAGTCAGCACCAAATTCTTTCCACAGCCCATGGATGTTTGTTAATCCAGCTCTTTTCCTCCCTAGTCCAGGGCCTCAGATTTCTCCGAGCAACATTTGGACCCCACAGGCAGCAAGAAATGTGTTTCTGAAGAGGTTAAATGAGAATATTAGAGGACATCCCAGCACAAATGTTCCCTGCTTTGCAAACCTTGTTGGATGACAGAACTCCACTGCACTGTCTGATAGTGACGTTGAAAAATAAATTTTTAAGTTCAAGTTCATGCAACTTTTCTGACACACTTGTAGTTACTTAAATGTTGATTTTTGGTCTCATGAAACACATTAAGTACGAAGCATCTGGCTTCAAAGTAGTGTAACGCCATGAAGTGCATGTTCAGCTTCAGTAAATTCTAATTTATAATTGCAGCCTATGCTTTATCCAGTTTCAAAGTAGTTATCAAGTCAGAGAAGCCATTACATTTCATTTAGCAAAAAGAGCACATCCCAAATGAGGTGTCTTTAAAGAAAAGAAACAGGACAACTTGCACTGACATTTACCCTTTGTGCTATGCAAAGCTCTCCTGATTCATCACCTGTTCATCTGCTGCTGCCACATCACTGGCCAACATCTGTTCGCATCTTAAATCATAGCCTTACTGTGAACTCTCTCTAGTTACGTTCCCTGGTAAAAGTACAAGCCCCATTCCTGGATGGCCTACTGGGAGGAACACCAGGAACTACTGGAGAGTTGTGGTATACAAGCATAGCAACTTTTTTTAATTGCTATTTTGCTGGATACGGCTAGTTTTTAACAAATAAAATGAAAGAATTTTGCTTAAGTACTTCAAGTCAGAAAGGTCTGAAAGCCGTAGGGGATTTTAACAAAGAAAAAGACACAACAGTTTTCAGCATTAGTTCACTCCAAAAGGAACTAGCAGAAGTTCATAAGAGTGTCCCTTTTCACATCTTATGTTTCCAAACCCCCAGTATACCTAGTCCTGCTCCAGGCATTGTACATCATGTACATCGTACATCTTGCAAGCAAATATCCATCAGTCATCAATACTGTGTCAATCACCAACAACAACAAACCTAGGATTTTCTAAGTGAAACAAGTCTTAGCAGCTAACATGGAGAGCAAACCATATGGCCAGTGAATGGAAAATATTGGCCAAGTGAGCCAATAGATGTAGCGAACAATGATATTCACAACCCTGAATGAACCATCATTCAGGATTTGAGTCTTTCATCAGTAATCATGTGCAAATCACACATGATACTGTTGACAACTTGCATGCCTTTTAAATATACACAGGGATATGCAAAGAGATTTGCCTGAGAAGTGTAATTGGGAGGGCACGCTGCTGACCCAGAGTGCTAAGCAGCCTGGATGGGGTCTCCGAGGATGTAGGTTGGAGGCCATAGAAGATAGGAATTCACTCACATAAGGATATGTACAGGGCCCGGTAGTGCTGGGGATTAGGTAATCATCATCAGAGCTCTTTGGAGGAGATCAGTTAGGATTCTAAAAGGAAGCAGAAACAAGGCTGGGTAAAAACAACCTGCGTTCCAGTACAGAAGTTACCAACATCAGCTGCTCATGAGGCCGTGTAATACAGAGACTATGGGCCTCCCTCCCTCTAGAGCTCCAGGCCAACGATGGGCAAGAATCCAACCACCAGCCAGAAGAGAAGAGAAGGCAGTAAACAGGCAACTTCTGAAGAATCTGCCAACAGAGAATGAACTGGACGTGAAGAAGATGGAGTACCACAAAACAGAGCAAGGAGGAGGATGGTCCCTGGGAAAGATCAACGAGGGGAACAGAGGGAGGTGAGAGACTGCAGTCACCTGTTGTGAGATAATGGTTGTAATGGTATGTGTATGTATGGAAAATCTGAGATCAGGGCTCTTCCTGGGGGATAGCAGCCCAGCACATATGATGTTACTTATTTGAATAAAGCAAGAACCTAAGGAATCGGTCCGGCTCTCCAAGTCTTTAACAGACACCCATGTCCTAGAAGGCCTTGACCCAAGTTTTCCTGAGGAAATCCCTTACTGCATGACATGTTCTTATCATTCTTCGCTCAACTAGTTCCAAGAGAAAGAAGAAAAATCGACATTTTTTGCTTCATTCCCTCTTGATTCCCCAAGAGAGGAACAGAGCCAACCTCGTTTCCCCCACCACAGCAAGCAAGACAGCATGTCCTCTGCAGGCAGACCCAGGAAAGAGGAAAAGCTCTTTCCTTGGAGAAAGGCTTGAGAGCTGCTAAGAGATGAGCAGGGAAAACTTGAGTCTTACAGGAGACTACAGCTCTCACTTGTGTTCCAGGAAACATTTTCATACCACAAAAGCCAATGCATCGGAGGCTTGCAGCAAAAGGACATCGATTTGTGGAGTGCTGTTTTATGTTATATGTGGTTCAATAAATTAAGCTAGTGAGCACTTTACAAGTGAGATGTTAGTATTCTGTAAGAGATATTTCTCCATTAGAAAATCCTGATACTTAAAATGGATTCAGAGGGACTAATAAATTGGTCCGGTAGGTGTTAATCAATAATATAAATGAATAACCAATGAAAAACTGTCACTAGGATGCCAAAGGGGAAATCATCCAAGAATGAAATCAGTGCAATAATGCAAGTGCGTTGTATCCTTCAACAAATACATGTAAAGCGTACTGGATAGACATCAATTCCCTGTACAAAAGCACATGCTCCTTACACTGCTCAAAATAACTAATTTCCTAGGGTATTTTTCAAGGGATAGCTCTGTTTTTTCCTAATTATAAACACCGATAAACTGAATTAAAGATGCACATTTGTGTGTATGCGCTGGATATTTTGCTCAAGTTTCATGGCTTTTTCTTCCAAATTATTCCCACAGACAGCTTTTTGCCAGAGCTCTGAACCCTAGAGGAAAATCCCTGGAGATTTACATGAAAAAAAGCTGGCGTCCCCTCTTATTTGCCTATTGAACACACACACACAATGAGAGATTATCAGGATGGGCAAAATCTGCCCTGTTTTAACATCTGAAACATCTGTCCAAGATCCTCACACAGTCTCCATGCGTTTACAAAGCTCTGACTTGGGTTTAGGCTCATAATGTTCATTTAACTCTCTGCAGCTTCGGCAAGAGCTTGCTGATTTTTGCCACTCACAATTCCCACTCAGATATAAATTATCTTCTGAGTTTGCAACACTTTGGAGCCCTGGTAAAAACCCAGAGAACACCTGGGACAAATCTCTTATCTTTGAAATTAAATCAGGCCCCAAGCCTGTATACAAACTGCAGGAAGCTAGTGGAATTATTCCCTTTGATGACAGAAAACCTGGGCTGTGTACTTCATTTTCTAAGAGGGAACAAGAGAACTACCATCCTGTGTAACTGTTTCCTTTGTGTTAAGGCTTCTTTCCTCCTTCACCAAAAACCCACTGGCTAATTTGGCCAACCACATCTCCTCATTCTCCCACCTGACAGTGCTGAAGGAGCAGCAGCGCAGGGAAGGGGGACGTTCTCTCAAGATTTGAAGGTAATGTGTCATCATCAGTACTGCCAAAAACAGGTCAACATTGCTTAAGACGACCAGAAAATTTTTAAATCTTACAGTCCACATCTCTTGCAAGACTTGAAGGTTTTAGTTTCCATTAAGCCTTAGTTGCTATTTTTTTAGCAAGAATTGGGCAACAAAATTCACATTCTGTGAATCTGATCTTCTAAAGATTCACACAGCAGTGCCATAGCCACAGCTGTCAAAACCCACGTCTGGAGAAGCATCTTGTCAGAAAAGGAGGTATACGAGGTAGTTGCTTCAGATTACCCCCAGCCTATGTCTCCATTTACCCTGTCACTCTTCTGTTGTTCCCACTCATCTCCATCGCATCTCAAATTATACAGCAAGATCTCTGCTGCAGAGAACTTGGCCCTAAGTCCAAATTGTGCGTTTATTGCGCCTCCTCACAGGAGGTTTCTATCGCATTCCCATATGCTTTCCTTTATCCCTGGGCTGATCCCAGGCACAAGAGTTCACACCTAGTTTCATACGGGCTCAGAGAGCTGTTCTGGCAGCCAGGAGATCCCAGAGCCTTAAGATGTTACAGCCTACTCACTTTTGCCCAGGAAAGGATGCTTTCACTGAACAGGAAAGCAGGAGTCTCTTCAGGCACTAGGAGTGCCATCCTGGCAACCTTCTGTCAATAGAGGAGCCTTCCAGCCACAGGTTAAGCCAGCATTACAGCTCAGCTACCTTGCACAAGGCAACTAAGCTGGAGATTTGCTGGCCCATCTTATCAGCAGTCTTGCAAAAGGCTCCGTCTATGATAAAAACAAATAGGAGGCTTTGATGGGCAGCACAAACAGCATGTGTTGTTGGTAACGCCATGTATATCTAGCAACAGTGTAGGGAAACAGTTGATCCCAGCATGAGCTGATGATTGAGCACATAGTGGAGGGGTGTGGCTGGCCTGGGGAATACAGGTGAATCACTTGCACCTGTGACCGGAAGGGGTGGACCTGGGGCAGGGTTGCCCCAGGCTTAGATAAAGGCCAGCCAGGCAGAGAAGGAAGGAGCTTGTGGGAGCAGCTGGAGGAAGAAGCTTGAGAAAGAAGAAGCTTGAGAGAGAGGATTGAGGAACGTTTTTGAGAAGCTGGAGAACGAAAGAGAAGAGAAAATGGTGTAGTCGTGAGAGTTTGGGGACCCTTTTCTGTTACAGCTGGCGCTGTGAGCAGGATTGATACTGTGTGCTGGAGAACTAGGAGATAAGTGTGAAGGCTATGATCATGGAGTTAAAGCGGTTACTGTATGTGATCTTGTTAATCCTTGCCTTGCCTCTTTTTGCCCAGAAAAATGATTTAGACAATGAAGATTCTATAGTTGATGAAATTGCTAAGTATGATGGTAGATGGGAGGTCCACGAAATTAAGCTTCCTGGAAAGAGAGCACTTAAGTCTTCATGTCCCCATCTATATACTTTACTTCACTGATAAAGTGTACCTTTATGAAGCACTTTGGCCCCTACCACTGCCATTTTGTTGTATGTTAGGAAGATTTGGGAATTTGGTGTCAGGAATTGAAGAATGGTGGCCAGTGGCGAGCCAGCCAGGAGATTTTAGAGAAAGGAAGAAGGAACAAGAGTGGTGGCCAGCAATGAGACAGCAAAAAGAATTTAGAAAAAAGAAAAAGCCAGAGAAAGAGGGAGAAATCAGGGAATATGGAAGAAAATGGAGAAGAAGGGAAAAAAGGATGGAAAAGGAGAAGAAAAAAAGAGAAGAATCTTGAGTTTAGTTTTCTGTTTCTTTTGAAATTAAAGAAGATAGGTTTGTTTTGGATGTAATGATTCCTGCTGTGAGTTGTTAATGTGTGAAATGTGTTGCATTGTACCTGGCTTATGAAACTAAGTAAGAAAACTTGAAGTGTGGCCCAAGGGGGGCCTGCTAAGATAAAGAAAATGGTAAGAAATTGTATGTACTTGTGTATGCCCACCTGAAGGGGTGGAAACAGATGGAATGAGACATAGGTTACTGATCTTTGTGTGCAGTGAGTGTTTGATTTACTGTAAATGGGCCAAAGATGATAACAGTATATAGCATCTTCACTGCAGAGGAGTAGAAACGAGTTAGACACAGATGCACTCTTTGAGGGAATGGAAAGAAGGAAAAAGGAAAAGAAGTGGTCTGCAGCCTGTGCAGTGTCAACATACTTGGAAGGAAGCGTCTACATACCTGGATGGAGTTAGCAGCTATGCTGTATGCTTTGTAACTGATGAGGAAGAGAAGGGGACGGTGGCAGTCAGGACTGCCTCAGTGAGGAACCGGCCCTGAGATGGAGCTGAAGCTGCTGTGAGCTCCATTCCTTGTTGGACACTCCCAGCCCTGTATGTTGAAGATGCGCTGCTGCAGAGACTGGAGAGTTGCAGAGTATAAAGAAGGAACTGGAAGAAGAAAGATCTGGAGAGTGTGAAGAAGGTGGACTGTGAAGATGTATTTTTGGCCCTGAGACTGAAATGTTTGTGATTTATATTGTAATGTACACATACCTGTAATTGTATTGTATGATCTGTAACCTATATTGTAAATAATAATGGTAAAATGTTAACATGCTCAATCATCTGTTCATGCTGTGAAGGGGTGGAGTATAGGGAAACAGCTGATCCCAGCATGAACTGATGATTGAGCACATGGTGGAGGGGTGTGGCTGGCCTGGGGAATACAGGTGAATCACTTGCACCTGTGGCCGGAAGGGGTGGACCTGGGGCAGAGTTGCCCCAGGCTCAGATAAAGGCCAGCCAGGCAGAGAAGGAAGGAGCTTGAGAAAGAAGAAGTTTGAGAGAGAGGATTGAGGAACATTTTTGAGAAGCTGGAGAACGAAAGAGAAGAGAAAATGGTGCAGTCGTGAGAGTTTTGGGACTTTTTCTGTGACAAACAGCCAGATGTTGACATAGATGTAATGAAGTGCAGCAGGAGCACAAGTGTGCCCAGCCCTCCTCCAGGTATCCAGCAAGCTTCCAACCAGACCTGCAGCCACTGGACACACATGGCAGGTGCAGGAGGTTTTAAGATTGCTGCTGCACACATCTGCTGGCTTTATTTCGGGTCTTTGCCAGACTCTGCAAGCCCTTCTAGGCTTGGAATTGATAACAGTTGGACTGCAGGGAAGATGCTCACTAGAGCTGATATTAAGGGAACTACTAGCATTTCTTGTTTTTAAAATTCTATTCTTCCTTATCTCTGAATTTAGAGAGAAAGTTTAAGGCATGCATTTTTGCAAACAGCAGCTCTTATGTCTTCTAAACAAAGCTTACTATAGCGATAACAGCACACTCACAGGACGTGTAAAATGGCGGATCAAACCCTTCAAGCCAATACAAGACATCCAAATATTATGGAATGCAACATCTTTCAGCCTGCATATTCCCTCCCAATGTAACTCCACTTAAATTGTTAGCAATCTGAGGAGAATTCCCACTACTCCCCTTCGAGTGGGACTGTTATAGTTCCTGTACCAACGTTAATTAAAAAAAATTTGAAGTGACTTAATACAATAATGAACGAGAGTCTCAGTGCATCAAGGAAAGAAGATCTAGAGTATCCTCGTTTACATATTTCCATTGGACTAATGCCTATCCATCTACTACTAGAATAAATTGGTAAATATCATCTATATACATATACTATACTCACTGAAAGTTTTAGTTTTTAATAAAATTCCTCTTCACTCAAAAATTTGAAAATAATTTCAACCTATTCTTAGAAGACACAAAATACATCTGGTTATTTTCTTCAGATGTCAGATCCAGTTTTTTAATTCTTGTTAACGTGAGGTACAAATTCATATTCAGGTTACTGACATTCCTCGCTACTCATCCATCATGATGGAACAAAACCCATAGTTTTTAACATCAATTATGCAAGTTCCCATTAAAATTCCCGTTCCTGCTGGAAAAGCATTCACAGCGTTACTTCAGCTCCATTTTGCAGATCTTTCCCTCTAGCTCCCCTCAATCCAAGTTATTTTCCTCAACCACAGAGTATCTACAGTAGTAAATTTGATTAGTGTCAAGTCTAGCATTCCTCAAAACTTCCAGGACTTCAGAGACCTGCGCTTACTCAAATGTTTTCAGCTGCTGATAGAAAACGTATCATAACATTATGGTTTGCAGAACGATTTCCTGCACTTATTTAGACATGTCTTGAAAAAGTGACAAGAAATCATCAGTTTGTATCATTCAGGAAATGAAACGATTTGCAGTTAGAATGAAGCAGTCTCCTGAGCACCTCCAGCACAGCTGCTCTCTAGCACCCCTATTACTCATTGTTTGAGATAAATAACAGGCCACAAACTGAAACGTTAGGTCAATTCAACACAAATCTCATTACGGACCCCCTGTTGAGCAGTATTTCACATGGGTTTTGAAGGAAGTTAACTTTGGGAAAATGTAAGCAGGAGGTGGTGGTAACTTTCATTAACACGTCTCCATGAAGCTGGTATGAAATGCAACGCACATTCACTATTCATGCTCTGCTCCATGCTTCCTGGGCTTGGATCCATATGCATCTCTGAACTGAGTATTTGGCTGAAACGACCACCTATGCATAGGTCCCTCAGAGGAAACATGTCTAATCACATCTCAGTCTCATTTCTGTCACATTTGCAGGCCGCTGACTCTTCTTTTGGACATTCCTACAAATTTCAGCTTCATCTGATCTGCAGCTTCCTGCAGTCAGTCAACACAAGGTAGCGGCATCCAAAGACTAAGCCTGGGAAAGTCATCCTGGATGAGGACAAGGAACTCCAAGGATTTGAACACCAAGATCTTGTAGTTCTGCCATAGAAATTTCAGCATAGCCTTGAGCTAAATGGGTTATCAACCCCATTATCTGCCAAAATGGGATAACAAAGCTACTCCTACATGTCAGCTTATGGGAGACCTGAGCAGGTGATGAGGCATTCAGGACCTGCCTACACAAAGCAATGCAACATCACGCTCAGTTTGTGCTGGAGCCAGCTCTGAGAGAGCAGCAAAGCTCAGTATGCACTGCCATTCACATCCCCAGCAACCCAACGTGATGCTGGGCTCACTCTTCTTGGAACAGAGCCCTGCTCCCAGGCTCAGCTCGGCTGGTTCTTTTCAAGTAGACCATGTTCCTTGGCACAGCACAATTACACAACAAAGCAGCAGCCTTCCAGCCACGAGACACCACTGGTTGGCTGCACACAACCTCATACCTCTGATTAACCTAAGTGCACTGCCATGCAAGAGCATGAGAACGTGATGGAATTCATCCATGTAAACCACTTTCCATGGGCCGGGTTGAAACTGCCCTTTGCCAGGACAACTCTGACATCTTCAGAAGAACCGAGATTTTAGCTGAGGAGTTCACAAAAGGTTTTTTCCTTATCAGGATGAGAACAGAGACCTCAGTGGTGTTTGACAACAAGGACAGAAGGAAAGAACATTAAGCAAACAGATATTATCATGCCTGGCCCAAGCAAATGATTTTGGATCGAAATGGTAATAACTTAATGGAGACCTGGAAAGTTCGTTTGCTCTGCTCTCCAAGAAGCCTTTGAAATGTTTGTGTAAAAATATAAAAATAGTATGCAACACCTAGCCATCCAGCAAGGGGATTTAGTGCATCCCACAGGTCAGTGGGTAACTCCTTCAGCCACTGCACACTGGTTTTGCTGGTGGAAGTGGTGATCCAACCACTCTCCTTATATTTGCTCCCTGATTTGGTAAGCGATTAGTCACCAACAAGAAGGATGGCAACACCTGTCTCTTCAGTGGGTTATGTTATCACTACAACACTTGGCACTGGTCAATTTGCATGTGGTTCAGCTCACACTTTGCTTCAGTATTTGGCTAACAAGGGCTTTCCTTGAGACATTTTCTTGCTGTAGCAGCAACCTCTCCAAGTGACAGGAAATACATGACCAATATTCAGCACCACAATAGTCTTAATAACCAATTACTGTTTGGTTTTTAAAAAACCACCTGTAACACTACAACATCACAACCACTAGCAGTTACTTCCAAAGTAGCAAGTGGAAACAAGACAAAATAAAGTGAAAGATGAATTAGCTCTGAGATGCATGTGGGCCTGCCCATATGACCTCTCCTCCGCACACGCTGTTGAACAGAGTTTTTGAAAGGCAAGGTGCATGTAACAGCACTTGTTAATTAAGCCTGTAGTGAAGTCATCTGTCTGACAATCAGCTCCAAACATCCCAGCACAGCCAGCAATGTTTAGTATTAGCGTACAATCTTTGTCTCTCACACTCCTTGGGGATGCAGTGCCATGAGATGTTACTCACTCGATTCAATGGCAATATTTAACTCATGCTCAAAGCTCTGTGGCAGATGTTGTGTTCTCCATTCTCCATCACTTACAGAATGAGAAAGAATATTTCAATCTTTCCTGCCGAATATGTTATGTTACTGAAGAACTAGATTATTACTCAAGAATAGCACTATTTGTACACAAGTTTAGGGAAAAACTATATAGGAGTTCTATATAGGAGAACTTTGGTCATTATGAGATATTCAAACAATCTAAAACTGATGCCTAAAAGCCAGCATGACATTCTGACAGTGATGCATGGCTGTTCCTTATGTCAAGGGAGTGCACATCAACAGCTGGCTGATGCAGGAATTGGACACACATCCTTACACTGGAGCACAACCTTGCCCTCATTCCAGCTTGTCAGGAGAATTCCTTCCATTGCACCCAAACACACTGCAAGTGCTTTTCCCTGTTTGGTAGAAGGACACTGCATCTATTTCCTCCCAGTGTGCAAGAGGCAGTCCCAGTCAATCTTCCTCACCAACATAAAGCATTAATAGATAACAATGTAACTTAAGGTAATTGATTTAATAATAAGCAAAGCTGTGAGAGTCTGTTAATAGAGGTCATTAAAAAAACAACCTACTATGTGACACTCTCCACCTTAAATACATGAAATCAAGATTCCACCCTTTTTTTTAATAAATCTAGCAACAGAGTTAAAAATATCTAGGTCATGAAAATTCCAAGTGTAAAAGCATGTTAGCAATAGCATCATTGAATTCTGGAATATAGATCTCTGAGCACCTTGTCTTATGAAATAAGTCCTTCTATGTGCACAAAATACAGTTCAATGTTAAGTACTTCCTAGAAAATGGGGGACAAATCTCAGTGTAATCTTCAGACAAAGTTATTTCAGATGTTTAATGCCTGTAAAATTATAGCTGCGCCTGGCCCTAAACTTGAGGGTCTTTTGACACTCCCCCTATAAACCCTGTTTTTCAGGGGCTTACAATTCAACCATAAAAATGTGATTCAGGATGAATCTTGGTGTAGAATCCCCCAGCCTGGGACATCCTTCTGTGCTGCGCCCACAGATAGAGTTGATTTACACCTGGGCATAGGACCAGCCTCTCTCTTTGAAAGATACTATTTGCATTCAAAATTTGAGATTTCTACCACTCATATACATGGGATGGAATTCAAGAGAACAGCAGACAAGCTGCATTTCTAGCTCCCTGCCCTATAAGAACGCACTGGGCAGGCAGGGAACAAGAGCCCTCACTTTGTACAGTAATGGTTACACATGCTCAATACTGCAACATTTAAACTTAAAACTAAACATGAGCACTTGAAGAAAAAAAAACTAAAGCCTCTTCCCAAAAGAGGTTTTCCTAATCTACTTTAAGGTTAAGCCAAGAATCATTTAGGCACTGCACTAAGTTCCCAGAATTGCTATTTTTTAAACTCAACATGGAAAAGAATAAGAGGGGCAGCAGCCCTGATGAGGCCTTCCTGCTGTTCTTGGGCGAAGGGATAAGGTAAACTGAGAAGCCGGATCTGATCCTAGAACTTTCCTCAACAACATGAGACCCTGGCGAGAGCAACGGGACAGGCTGGCTGGTTATTTTAGCCAAGTGCACGTGTGCTGCTGCCTGCAGCTCACAGCTGCTGAATCAGGCAGCAGGAGCAGACACACAAGCAGGCATCTTTCAGTAGAAAAGAATACAAGCAGCAACGTTTGGATTCCGGTTTCAAATGCACCACCGTCCAGTGGCACTTGGAGATGGCTGCCCGCGTTTCCACTCTCTGTTTGGATGCTCTCTGCTAACTAGAGGCAAGATGCAAGAGTGGGGAGGAAAAGAGTAGTAATAATAGCAGGGATAGCTGTGAATACCCACTTGTAATCTGACTGTAGGAACAACTCAAGTAACCAAACTATATTAAAATCAGTAGGAGAGCAGAAAGAGGGAGGGCTCAGCTAGACTGTTTGGTGCTGTTTGGCTTCTGCTGCTTGCTGGTGCCTTTTGCAAACATCCATCCTTCCTTTCGTAGCAACAGCCCTTTCCTGTTATGTTTGTGGGTTGTGTTGAAGAGGAGAAAGGAAAAAAGGAAAAAAGGAAAGGAAAAAGAAAGAAAACTCCTGATCTCTGCTAAGTCACAAGCAAAGTTACCCTCTTCCACTTTTTCTGGGGCTGTCTTCCAGACAGCACCTTCCCCAGCATTGCCCACATGCTTCCACACCTCTCCCAATCAACAACATATTCATCTTCCCTCTCCCTCCCTCTTGCAGGAGGTTCTGTGCCCTGGATGTACCTGGGACATTACCAGGTTGCATCTGTCGAACCCTTTATTTGTGGCTTGGCAAAGGTATTTTAACAGAATGTATGGACTCTTTGCTATTCACAAGTGGCACTCAGGTTTCTACCTTGTTGAGCTGCGTATCAGTGGGCAGACACCCACCGACCTTTCCCAAGAATAGGAGTGCTTTCACAGCACGAATAAGAATCACTATTTTAAACCTCAACTCTAAATGTTGCAGTTCAGGGCAAGATGCAAATCCACGTCTAAACAGCTACCAAAGTGCCTAAAGCCAAACCAAAATAAGATTTTTTTCTTATTTTTTAATTAAGGATATAATCAAAACACTTCTCCTATACTTGAGAAGCACGTAGAACCCAATGAGCAGCCATGACTCTGCTCCTTTCAGCAGGCAGCTGTGTAGGTTCTGCTTTCCCTCTGCATCCCCCAGGAACCTTTTACCAAGCTATTACACCGTTCCATTTAACATAAATAACACCACATTGGCTAGGTCTTTAGAAATTTGTCCTCGGTAATGAGGAAATTGAGATAGTATCTTACTAATGACATGTTTAAGAGACCGTCTCTGATATTTAATAGTCTTTATTTCATTAAGTTACATGAAAATTAATACTGCTGAAGAATACAATCATCTTGTAATAGATCTGTATGTCCAAAAGATCTGTTGCAACCATGTGTTCTGTATGGGTGAAGCATGAAGAAAGGCCTACACACCTGAAAGCTTGTCTATGTTCTACTTCTCCCCTGACTGCCAGGAAAGCTGTGCTTCCTTGGGACAGACAACATGCCACTCCTTTTGTATTTTGGAAGCAACAGTAAGTTTGCACCCGTTACAGGTCAACTAAAGACTGATAATGGAAGGATCGAATGTGTCTTTTCATCTAATGAGTTCATACAGCACTACAGAATACTCGATATAGATACAATATTCAATCCAGTCCAGCCCCCACTTGGAGCACGGGGCTCCACACACAGGTGGCATGGCACAGCACCTGACAGCAACCTGCGGGGAGGGCTGGGAAGGATCCTGACCTCATCTTTCCTAAGGACAAGATGGAGTTACGTTTTAGACCACCATGACAGGAAGTGCCACTGGTGCACACACAAAATCTGTTTGGTAGAAGCCTGCCTGAATCAGACCTGCCAGCTTCTGCCTGGAAAGTCAAGAGCACAAGCAAACATCAGCAACAGAAACATCGGGAAAAAGATTTTTATGATGAGGGTGGTGAAGTTCTGGCACAGGTTGCCCAAAGAGGAGGTAGAAGCCTCATCCCTGGAGACATCCAAGGTCAGGCTGTATGGGGCTCTGAGCAACCTGATCTATCTGTAGGTGACCCTGTTCATCGCAGGGGAGTTGGGCCAGATGGCCTTTAAGGGTCCCTTCCAACTCTAATGATTCTATGATTCTGTGATAAACTCCATGGCACAGTCATCTGAAGAGCTGGTTGGTTTTATACAGCTTTTCTGCACATGATTCCCAGTACAGTCTCACCCACAGGGCCAGGGCTTATGCCCTGGGTGTGATGCTGTGCATCTTCACTAACACAGGTGGGGTTGTGATGGGCCACGCTCAGAGAACACTGAGCGTGGCCAGAAGTGCCCTGCCTGTGATCAAACACAGCTGTACTTAAAGCAGCATCCTGAAGATATGAGGGAATGTGATCAAAGAAAACAGGGAGACATGTAAGAGAATGGGTTTAGTAAGACGCAGACAGAAGAGCACAGGGTCCGAAAAGAATAACATCAGCAAACTAACCAGGGAAATCTGGTGCCCTTGGACTATTCAGTGGGAGCATTGCAACATCTTCTTGTCAAAGATCAAGTGTAAGTCATATATACACCAAGGCTGGCCTATGAGGGGCCTGCTAAAGCCAGGAAACAGAGGATAGAGAATACAAAAAAAAACAAAACACACACACACAAAAACAGAAAACAAAGCCAGGTATTCAGGGCTCACCCCACTTTGAGCAGCAAAATGACTACTCAAAGTTACTTTGCAACTGTTCATGATTATTACAAATGTAGAAGACGTCCATCTATGGTATGGGGCTCTGAACCACTTGTCTCTAGGTGTCATGTTATGGAACTCCAAAGGAATGCTTTAAAAAAAAAATCACAGTAGACGAAGATAGTTCAACACGGAGCATATCTGGTGGTCTCACAGACTGAGAAGGACCTTGGGACTTTCTGTGACATAGAGTACAGAGAAGTACAAGTCGAGATTATCTGAAACGTTCAATTTTGTATTTTGCAAACTATAAAACATAAAGGATCTAAGGCATTTATAGTAAGTAGTTCCTCACTTTGTTGCTGAAAACTGATTTTACCATTACGATTTGGGTGGGTTTTTGTTGTCACCCCAAGGATGCCAGTCACTTCCTAGGATAAACTGCTTTATCCAAAGAGTTCAGAACACTAACAAATTGTCTGCCTCTATACAGACACAGTGTGCATACATATTCCTGTTTTGTACCTGCTACCAAACCATTACCTGATGAGAGCTCTGCTTACATCACGGCGTGCTCTAAGCAGAAGAGGAGAGCTGGATTTTAAATAACATCTAGACAGCACGTAATAAAACCAAGTTCTCAGTTTCTCATGCAAGTATCCAAGAAGACTTTAAGATCAACAATTTTGTTTTAAAGGTATCTTCTACACTCTAAAGAAATCTTAAACTGTTTTTACTTAATCCTCACCACAGTCAAAATTAGATTATTCCAGGAAGCATGCATCTCTGTCTAAGAGAAACACTTCAGTAAAAGGGATTTTTAATATAGTCACTAAGGCACACACTCCCCTGAAATGTTTAGGTGCGTGCATGCAGCTCCATAAAACAATGCCAAAAAACCTTCAGGAGGAAACACACAGGTAACAAGAGGTTAAGCTGCACAGTTTGGCTAAGGTCCATTTCAAATTACAGTAACTTCTGGTGATGAGAACAAACCAAAATTCAAAACCAAGAGTATTTTTCAAGTAAAGCCACAGTACTTTTTTTTTTTTAAACATTCTCCCAGTATTCTTGGCTGCAAAAACTCTTCTGGCCAAAAGACAGACAAAAAGCAAACCAGAAAAGCAAATTACAACTATGCTTGTATTGACACCAGATTAAAGGAACTGCACTTTTTTTGGTGTGAATTACCTTGAGCAGCATGCATCCTCGTCTTATGTTCATCCTGAATGTCTCTAATGGTCTACATTGCAACTCCTTTTACTCATCCGTGGATCTTAGCACGTTTTAAGCAGATGTATCAAATGTTTTACATGCCAATCTGTTTATCATTAAAATGAAAAATCAATACGTCTGATTCAAGCGTAAACAGGAGTTGGATGTTCAAGCTGTCGTTGAGGATGACATGCAATTATGGAATATGATTTGTACTCGGCAAATCATTATTTCCTGAAAAGGGCAACAGACAGTAGCAACAAACTTCTTGCAGCAACTCAGCTGCAGTGCCACTGATAGCCAGGGAACTCGTTTTAGGAACGCGAAGAGATACCTATGCAGCCTAAAGGAGCAATAAGCAAACAATCAGTGTTAAATTTAATCATTATGTACGTTCAGCTGATGAGAGGACTTGTAGCTTTATGTTGCTGGGCTGAGTCCAGATTTTTATTTAAAACAGAAGTACTGAAAATAAGAACTTCAAAAAAAAAATACTACGGGGTTTCTGTTCTGGACCATTAATTTTTCAGTCAAATCAAACTATCATTTAATTGAATCCTGATGGTAGGACTTGGATTCTACATGAAAAACTTGAAACTAAAGCACATACAATAATTTGTTATGTTGAGCTATTCATCCCAATATGTCAAGAAAAAAAATAAGACAAACTCAGAATGGAGTAAGCCTACTTTCTGTGATGACACAGAACTACTAACAAAAGGAAACAAACCTTTGTTCAAGCCAAGGAACTAAGCCATTAACTACCATTTCCTTCTAGCTGGTACTTAATTTAAAAGCACACACTTGCAAAATGAGAGAGCGTACAACATCTATCAATACTCGTAACATCTGCATGAGAAGCTAAGTACTTCCAAAGGCAACTAATAATGTTAGGCTTCCTCTTTGAGCCAGTACAAAAAAGAAATGGTTTTCATAAGGAGCAGAGGACACTCTCAGAATAAAGAAAACTGCCTTTAGAACTGTGTAACACCAAATATTTAAACACGATTGGGACAGGGTGAGGAGTTATTTCACCTGGTTGCCATGCTTACTGTTTGATAGCAACAAGAGAATTCTTCCACAGAAAAGGAAAGAGGAATCCTCCTTTTCCAATTTTGAATCATGGCTTCCAGAAGCCTCCAAACCTGGCACAACAGGGGCTTCTCTTAACGTTTTGCTCTTCTTCGTGTCATCATCCTGTTCTCTCACTCCGCTAACTCTCTAGAATCAACACCATGTGCAAAATAAGAGAAGCCCCTCAATTTTTATTTGAAACAATCATTCACCTAACCAGCCGTGAAATTTTCCAGAAAGACAAGAACGTGCTGAAAGTATACGGCAGTTTTCAGCTGAGGAGATGAAAGTGTTCTGGCTCTGCTGCACAGCTGACAGCACACGAACCAAAGAACCTCAGTCTTGGTGCACCAGGAGCAATCTGAGACTTCAAACAACAGCAATGGGAGTACACTGGCTTCTTCAGGCCTTAGGTGCTAACAGAAACCTTAAAATCTCCATTGAATCTTCCTAGTGTTGGTCAGACAGTATCAGGATAAAGGGAAAGTGGGTGCAGAAGGGTGGGGGGTCAGCGCTGCCATTATGATCTTGCATTTTTGCCTCCAAGTTTCCATTTAAAAAAGAAAAAAAGTCCCTGAACTCTGTAATCAGAGAACATATTTCTACTTTGCAGACAGAAGAAAGCATTAACTTCTTCCACATGTCAAGATCACCTGGGACTGCTAAGTAGAAGTAGCACTGTTATCCTAACCATCTGATTAGGAAGAGTAAGTTTTGTAATTGCTAAAGATCTTTTAAAACCTAACCTGATAAAATAAGCTTCAAATTCCTTAATACAGCAAAACTTTGCCCAAAAAACATTGTATCCCACATTACTGCTCAAAATAGGACTGTTTCCTAACCATTACGTTAGGCAGAGAGCAGTGAAGAGCTCAACATACTGAAGATAAGGGTATAACAAAAGCAAGGGAATTGTTTCCAGACGTTTGTTTTGTTCTAAGAGCAGCGTACAACTCTCTTTATTCATTTACACCTATTCAAAGTATTAACAATGTTCGTTGAGAAATACAGCAATCTGATGAACTCGGGTAATAAAGACAGAAGTGTGTGTGCATGCAGGGAGTATATTTTCCTTCTTTTCTTGCACCAAAATATCAGGAAAAACAAAGGGCTGTTGTACCAAACAGCAGAAACAAGAACATTCTAAAAACCTCAGGTGGGGCTTTCGCTTGCAAGCTTTATGCCAGCTAGAGAGCTAATGAGATAACGTAACAAACCAGGAAAACTCAGTGCCTGAGCTATACACTGAAATTGCCAAACCTAAGAGCAACTGAGGCCTTGAAGTTACAGAGAAGGAGAAGCTTTAAGTGCAGCAGAAATGCAATGAGGTAAGAGCAGCCTGCAGGTTTTACCTACCACATCATCCACAGGTAACAAACTCCTCAGCACAGCTTAACCCTGCCCACTTTGCAAGCACAAAGTCTTAATTCCTAAAAACAAAACTTTCTCTGAACTCTATGATGGTGAAGTCTGTTCAAACCCTTAGCTCCCCAGTCAGAGCCCCCACCCAACAAAAGCAGTCCTCTCAGAGCTGGGAGCTACAGAAGTTGTGCTGTTGGTTACTGCTGGGTGTGCTTTTCTCTGGTACTGACAGTTCCCTTTATCTGCTTTTTGTAAAACTGCTACTTCTGGTTGCCTGTGACTAAGTACTAACCAGGGGGGCTCTTGTGTGTAGAAGGAGCATTCTAAAAAAAAAATTTAAATGATTAAAAAAAGAAACAAGTAAATACTTGATAAATCTGTAGATCATCAGAATAAGAGAAAGGGAAAATATTTTTCCTATATTAGAAAGTTATACATAAAGAAAAATGAAGTGTCTCAAATCTTGAGAAGCATCAACATACCTATGCTATTTAAATAAGACCTGGCTTTTGCTTGGAGGTGGGGTTCTGCGCTGGGGTAAGTTTTCCATAGGAAAATACAACAGCCTAAATTCTAATCCTCATAGAATCTGTGTGTAAACATCCCCCAAATGGGAAGCTGGAGTCGGTGTGTGAGACCTGGGCTCTGCAGAGCTGCTGTGGGAGAGACAAGGGCAGAGCTCAAGGAGAGAGCCCTCTGGCAGGGCTCTGGGACAGGAAGATCATAATCAATTCTGGAGCTCATCCTTCCAAGTCAAGCCCAAAAAACTTAAGGAATGCCTGAGTGACCTAAATATGCCTTCCTTTTATATCTTCCTATCATCCACAAATACAGGATTACTTACTGTTCGTACCACAGCCCAGCAGGCGTGGCGAGCAGCCCCAAAATGGAACACTTTGTGTTTCACTGCGCTTCAGCAGATTAGGGAAACACGCAGACAGGTTTGCTGGAGAAACAGCCTGTCATTTGATACGGGCTGGGCAGGCACTGCCTCCGCTGCACATGAGCTGATGTTGCCGGGCCTTTTCGGGTACCAGGAAGAGCCGGAGTTTGGCACGCAGTGATGCTGCTGCCTATCACGCCCATTTCCCTGCCCGCTGCTGTTCCTTCCACCTGCCCAGCCACTACCAAGCTGCATACCTGCCTGCCCCCTGCAAAACTTCGGCCATGTCAGCAGCTGTGGCTCCTGCTTTACTATCTAGACATCTTTTTCTCTCACCCCTTGTCTGTGAAGTGCCAAGAGGGAGCCCAGCTGCTCAGCATTTCATCGCTGAGTTCTTTGGGAAGGCCTGGAGATGCCGCAAGCGGGCCACCCTCCTTTTCGTTTGGAGAAGAGGAGCTTTTTGAACAGAAAGAGAGAAAGAAAGAGAGAGAGGAAGACAACCTGAGACTTTTTTTTTTGTTCCCTCACCCTGTGTGAACTGGAGAATCTCGGAATCTTCGCACTCACCGCATCCTGAGCCTCTCTCTGCCCTCTCGCAGGTCTCAGAGCAGCGGAGGGAGTGCCTCTGCCTATTACTCACCGCCCAGCTACACACGAGGAGAAGCCCATATTTCAGCCTTCTCGTCTCCTTGCAGAGACGGTGCAGTCTGCTACCGCGTGTAGTCGGAAGAGATCTTATCGTGCCTTTTAAAAGGATTTTTCTCCCAAACCAAGCAAAGTAGGAGTGGCCAGTGTCATCTATATTCCTGCCATGTTTTATAGCTCAAACATCAGATCGCTCCTGCTGTAATCCAGTTTGTAAAGTGTGTTTGGAGGGAATGAAAACAAAGCAAAAAGTTATTTTTTTCACTGCCTGTAGATCAAAAGGCTTACATGCCGTACTTTTACCACAAAGCAAATGTTTGTGCTATGTAAACTCCCAACAATTGAGATTATAATGAAAGCACTAACAGACATTTTTATTGACCTACAGCTCACTTATAATCACAGGTATGTTCAGTAGCTTTTAAAATCCAAGAAGACAGAAGTAACTTCCTGCCTTTTCTTATTACACAATGTTTTCTGAGCCTCCCCGCTTTAACTCGGGCTCTCATTTCATGGCGAGGTTGCTGCCACAAAGTATTCACAGCCCCTGCATTCCCAGTGCTCTGAGGCAAAAAGGAAAATAAATTAAAGTCAAATGGCCTGTGAGAAAATGTTTGGTCTCAGAAACCAGGAGGGGAAACAGTAACCAGAATCAGCTATAGCTGCCCAGTAGCAGGCAGAGTAAGAGAAATCAGCTGCAGAAAGATCTCCTTATGACCCGAGCAACTTTTGCCTGCCAAATTTAAAGGGCCTCTTTATTTTCTCCCCAAAGGGTGCGTGGGGAATATCTTCATTTAAGGAGCGTGATGCTAAACGCAGGAAAGCAGCATGGCTCTTATCCCCAGAAGTGGTGGCACGAGTAAACCCAGCCCATGACGGGAAAAGCCTGCAAAATAAGGCCGGTAGACAGCAGAAGGAAAAAGCGAGATACACCCGTGTGGAAAGAGCTCAGTCGTGAGATCGATGGCAGCAGTTACTGCAAGCGACTCCACAAGCATGCATTCCTCGATGACCCATAGAGCACTGTTAGCTATGGGCGGCAGAGCAGGGACGGCCTGGCTGAGCAGAGAAGCATTTGACATGGCAGAACGTCCTCGCGAGGCTGCACCTCCTGCACCGGTGAGGGCGGAGAGGAGGAGAGGGCTTCAGACAGCATAGGCCTGGTGTGCATTCAGGAGGGGGACAGCAAGGCTCCTCGAGGGAGAAAAACCCACCCACGGGTTTCCCTCCTCATCCACCGGTGTGGTTTGGACACAAGAAATGTTTCTGGATTCCTTGTTTGTCATGGTTGCCACAAAGAAGCACTAAGAACCTTTTACCTCTCCTCTCTACGTCCGACTTCAAAGCCGGTGTCTTTCTGCCTGGGGGAAGCGAAGACACTCTTATAGGCTACTTATAAACTTGTCTTTTACTTTAGGGCTTTGGTGTTGTTGTTTTTTTTTTTAACCTGGAGATCTTTCCAACTCCTCTTTGTGTTTTATTATACCTACGTTCTGTTTCCAAACACTTTTGGATAAGCTGTCCAAACATGCCTAAGGATGGCTTTATGTGATTGCCGCCATGTCATCAGGAGCCATTTTATCTAACCTACCACGTTAAGCTAACCATAAATTTGAATAACAGATCACATCATAAATTCCATCAGAACAAATATTTTTCTAAAAGCGTTTAACGTTTTCTCTGACAAGGGATGCCAGAACCGCTTCATATAAAAGTAGAAGGAAAAAAAAAAGAAGAAGCAAAGAAGCAGCGTTGAACTGGTGGAGAAAATTTACCATTATGTTTCCAAGCGAAGCACTTTTTAGAAGCACTGTCTAACGAGGAGCCAGCTCTCCGACACGGTGCATTACAGCCAGTACGTGGGCTTGGCTGGGCTCCCAGGCAGAGCAACCCACTGGAAGCCGCCGCGTTCACCCTCACACGAGAGATTTCCCCGATCACTTCTTAATATTTTAACCTCCTCAGGGTGCTCTGGGGAGAGCAGGGACACCAGGGACACTGGCTCTGTCACGGCCAGTGGGCAAGCTGGGGTCACGTCTCTGCCCGTTTCCCTGCGGGGAGGCATGGCGGTGCCATGGTGGCGGCGGAGCTGCCTGAGGCGGCCATGAGCAGGCCCGGGCCGATCACGGCTGGTTCTAGCTGGCTCTGAAGGCACCAAAACTTGGCGGTTGTACCTCAAAGTCTTCCACCTCGAAGCTTCAGAATTTTGCAGATGTACATGGCACCCCTTCTCCGGCAATTTTACCAAGCAAATGTGGCAGATATGGGGTGGGAGACATACTCTGAGGCCTCCATGGAAAATGGGAGCAGGCGCCCTGGGGCAATGCAGCCGCGATGGATCAGGGACACCTCTGATGGACCATGGTTACCCACACCAGAGCAGGAACACCCCGAGGGCTCATGGATGGCCCACATCATGGCAGGGACACCCCTGAGGGTCCATGGTGACCTACATTAGGGCAAGAACACCCCTGAGGGTCCATAGCGACCCACGTCAGGGCAGGGATACCCCCAGTGGACTGCAGCTGGGCATGACCCATGCACTGATTTGACCGACCACAGCCACAAAATGACTTTGAAGGAAGCTGGGTGCCATTTTCCCTATGGAAGTGCCGGATTGACAGTGCAGGTGTGTGTCACACTGCCCGTCACCTTCCAGCACAGGGAGAGTTCCAGCAGGACAGGGTGTGCAGCCTGAAACATCAGCTTTCTCCCTCTGTGGCTGGCAGGAGGTGAAGCAAGGGAAGGGAACACAACCACAGACAGAAAATCCTCCATATGTCATAGCACGGGGTTTAAGCTGCAGTTGGAACACTACTGCAGTGATCTTGATGACCACTGCAGTTCCAAATTTGTGTTTTATAAAGACAGATTATACTTTTGTTAGGATAAAGGAAATAAAGATAAAGCAAATCAACTTGTTTTTGAGAATTTTATTTTCATGTAATTTCCTTGGGTTTGTCTGCCTCTTCAGTGAGAAACTGTGGTGAGGGACAGAGATCCATGCTAAGAGATTGAAGATTTCTGACATATTCTTCTGAACTAAGTTCNAAAAACATAAACGAGTGGCAACTTGAAGGCCTTGGAAAGCAGAAAGAAAATTATTTGCTGAGAAGAATAACATGACATCTGGTGGATACTTACCTTGCACATCTACCTAGAACACCATGAACAAGCTGAACACATCACATCAGGTGACCCCAACACTAGTTGTGAGAGGAAAGCAAAGCCTGAGTGATGCAAGTTTACCTCATCTTCTATGAGCTTCTTCACAATTACTCCACAGTCAACAAAAAAAACAGCAATGAGAGACTCTCTTTTGTAATAACACCATAATATTCAGATAATTTGGAGTCATTCTGGCATTTCTTTTCCTCTTCTCATTGAAAAGCATTCAAGGACCACAGCCGGGCACCACACACAAACTCTCCAGGCTGAAGTGTCTGTACTCCATCCCTCAATCTCACAGCTTGAGGGATGGAGTGTCACCAAAGAAAGGCAAAGTCCAGGAGAAGCAGATATGTGACAAGCATGGCAGAGGCTCCCTGAGGAGGGTGAGCACAAACATTGTGAGCATTCACAGCGTGAGGAATGAGTCCCGGCACGCCGTGGCAGATGGAAGGCGTGACACCTGCGCGGTTTCCTGGCGAGAGCAATGAGGAGGCAGTGAGCTGGGACACCCCAACAGTAGCAGCACTGTTGTGCTATACCTGTTTTTTGAAAAATGTGACATCCCCTTCAGCCTACACCTGCAGCACTTAGCAGAAGGTCTGATTTCACCGAGCGTGGATGAAAATAAATTAAGCAACTAAAGAGAGATCCCGAGTTTCCCTAAGCTTTGGACAAGATGTACAAAGCAACTTAGAAAGCCATGTCAAAGAAAAAATCCCTCCAAGTGATACCCCTTCTTGGGTTTCTCTGCTAAGCTCCCAAATCCCCCAAATTTTGATCCAGCTCCTATAAGGTAACAAGGAGTGGTTTCATTCATTCACGGGACTACAACATGACACTATTGAGAAGGAAGTCCAGCGACAGTGTTGCAGAGTCAGACACAGAGAGAAGACAGACGTGTTAAGTATACTGAGCTAGACACAGGATATGGGCAAGCTACAGGCTGCAAAGTCCTGTCACAAATGACCAAAGCCATACAATTTGAGTCTTGAAAACCAATGTTAGGCCATCTAATCCTTATTGATAAGTGTTGCCTCTGTACAAACCAGGCTCTGAGGAGCTGAGGCTCATCGAGGAGTATAAGACTTGGGGCTAACCGGGCAATCCTGGTTGCTACAGCTCAGCAGCTGGCCCACAGGTGATGGGTGGCACACACTGAGGACAGGGACATCGTCAGCCCTGCTCGGAGGGGAGCCATGAGCTGGTCAGACAGCACGTGCTGAGGAAGGACAGTGCCCCTGCAAAGCCAACAAGGGCAGCAAACACTGAGCAAAAGCCACTGAGCGTTTGCAGCCCTGCTCAGGATGCTGCTGTGGGGTGAACAGAATCAGAGAGGCCAAGGTAGGTGCTAATCCCATCCCTCAGCTTTCTGACTCCAAAATAATGAAAAAGGAGATTGAAAAAGAAAAAAAAAAAAAGAGGGAGGGAGGGGAAGATGCCCTTAAGGGATGGTTTGCTTTGTCCTGGAGCAGCCAGAGCAGGAAGAAGAAGGAATGTGCCTGTGTGTGTGCACCACGTGGGACAAAGGCAGAGCCTTTCTCCTCAGCCCGCTGAGAGAGCGGGGAGAGCCCTGCTGCTCTCCCTCAGCCCCGAATGCTGCGTGCTGGCAGCACCATGCACGCTGCGCGTTTCAGTGCCTTTGACAGCAGGCTTCTCGCCTTCAGTTTTCCTTTTGGCAAGATGCGTCCTTCCAGTTTTGCTGATACTCCAGCAGCTGCCTGCAGACAGGTTGCATGCTGGTGTGTCTGGTAGAGTGCAACCCACACAGATACACAGACATATATATACATACACACAGCCCTCGTCCCGATCTCTGTCCCCTTCTCCTCCACAACCCGCTGCATCTGCACCGTTCTCTTTTCCCTTCCCCAGGGTTGCTCCCCGCTTTGAGCGGGGGAAGGGGCTGCAGGGGGGGCTGTGCTCCCCCTCAGCCCCACGGCCCCCGGGACCCCAGCTCGGGCTGCAGGCAGAGCGCTAAGGATAAGGCTGCAGCGGGAGCCAGAGGCGAGGAGAGCTTCAGAATGGTTAAAAAAGTTCTCGACAAGCAAACTCTGCTGCCGTCCGCCCCCCCCCCCCCTTCTTTTTTTTTTTTTCCCCCTTCTCTCCCTCCCCCTCTCCCTTTTTATTTTTAAGGCAGTTGATGTGGTAATTAAGAATTTGGTGAGAGCCCGGTCAGGTCACCTCGTTTCTCAGATCAGAGCCCCATCAGAAATTCTTTCAAGTGTCCTTCTGCGTCGCCAAAGATGACAACAGCAAATCAATAAGCGCTTGAAATGAAAGGGGCTGCCGGCTAGCCCCCGAGGCTACAGATTTTCGCACCGCCGCTCTTTCTTTTTCTGAACTTCTCTCTCCTCCGCGCTGCCTCTCGCCCCGGAGCTGCCCTTTCTGCCTGTTCTCATGACGAAGGTAAGCGCTCGGCTCCGTGTCTATCGCGACAGCGGCACCGCAGAGCGGGAGCAGCCCGGGCGGTGCTGGCTCTGCCTCCTCTTCCCTCTCCTTCAAGAAAATGAAAAAAANGGGGGCGGCGGGGGCAGCGCCGCGGGGGCTGCGGGCGGAACCCGGCGGCGGAGGGGGGGACAGCCCGGCGCTGCCCCGCCGAGCACTTTGGAGGAGAACTCCGCTCTCCGAAGGAAAACGCCGCGGGACGCTCCGAGCGAGCACCGCGGAGACGCTCCGCCCGCTTTTTTTTTTTTTTTTTTTTTTTTGGGTTGGGGGGGGGTTCTT
>WBMW01006467.1:177491-240943 GCA_013396635.1 Penelope pileata | reverse complement strand
TTTTTTTTTTTTTAATGCAAAGTAAAACAGAGTTTGATTAAAATAATAATATCCAGCTTTTGGCAATGCTTCCTCTAAATTCATGGCTTCAGCCTGGACTGTCTCATGGCCAGACTGTAAATTTTCGCATTCTAACTGGCTGTGACAAATCTCTAGCCCCAGTCATTGTTGTTTCCTTCAGCTTTCACATCCTGCTGGCAAAAACCTCCAACTCTGGTATTCTTCCCCCAAAACAGAAATTCCTACCGCGAGGGCTGTTACCCCGAGAGCATTTTTTAATAAACTCATTTGGCAAATGAAAACAGGACACACAAGATGTATGAATGTGAGGAACATCAAATGAAGGCTTGGGAGCGGCCTCAAGTTGTGCTACAAAGAGGAAATCGCTTGGCAGAGATCAAAACGAGTTTTGTTAACACCAGTGCTCGGCCGAGCTCCATTCCCCAGGGCCCTTTGGGTGCTAGGGGACACCGTGCCCAGAGCTGGTGGCTGAGCCAGGAGCTTGGGGACCTGGGGCTGCAAAAGGAGTGGCTGGTGGCATCCCCAGTGAGCTGTGTCGGTGTCCCCAGTGAGTTGTGTCGGTGTCCCCAGTGAGTTGTGTTGGTGTCCCCAGTGAGCTGTGTCGGTGTCCCCAGTGAGTTGTGTTGGTGTCCCCAGTGAGCTGTGTCGGTGTCCCCAGTGAGTTGTGTTGGTGTCCCCAACAAGTTGTGTTGGTGTCCCCAGTGAGTTGTGTTGGTGTCCCCAACAAGTTGTGTTGGTGTCCCCAGTGAGTTGTGTTGGTGTCCCCAGTGAGTTGTGTTGGTGTCCCCAACAAGTTGTGTCGATGTCCCCAGTGAGTTGTGTTGGTGTCCCCAGTGAGTTGTGTTGGTGTCCCCAGTGAGTTGTGTTGGTGTCCCCAACAAGTTGTGTCGATGTCCCCAGTGAGTTGTGTTGGTGTCCCCAGTGAGTTGTGTTGGTGTCCCCAGTGAGTTGTGTTGGTGTCCCCAACAAGTTGTGTCGATGTCCCCAGTGAGTTGTGTTGGTGTCCCCAGTGAGTTGTGTTGGTGTCCCCAGTGAGTTGTGTTGGTGTCCCCAACAAGTTGTGTCGATGTCCCCAGTGAGTTGTGTTGGTGTCCCCAGTGAGTTGTGTTGGTGTCCCCAGTGAGTTGTGTTGGTGTCCCCAACAAGTTGTGCTGGTGTCTCCAGTGAGTTGTGTTGGCGTCCCCAGTGAGTTGTGTTGGCGTCCCCAGTGAATCGTGTCGGTGTCCCCAGTGAGTTGAGTCAGCATGACATGTAGGTGACAGCCAGCCCCGCACCCTGTGAGCCAATACTAGGGGAAAACGGGACGTTTTGGAGTGCAGGTCCCTTCCCGAGGTGCTGGCCCACACCCCTGAGCTGCCACGCAGAGCCTTAGCCCCCAGACAGAGCAGAGCAAATGGCTCCTGCCGGCAGTGCTGGTGTTCTACTAAAAAGCTGTTAATTACCCCGAGGATCAGCCTCACCGCCAGCTTAGTGACAGTTGCAGGCTCTCGGCGTCTTCAAGGATGTTTCCTCCTAATGGTGCAGGACATAGGGAACGCTGCATTTTTCTGTCCTTGTAACAAAAAGGCTTCAGAAGCTGGAGCGCAGCTCTGACAGCTCTCCCTGTGACAATAGCAGACTTGCTTCTTGCGATGGCCAAATGCTGCCTCTGGAGACGGCTCAGATCCCCTTGGGTAGAGCTGGGAATGCCAGGGCCATAAATAATGCTGCTGCGGGCCCCCAGCAGGCACTGCTCACACGTCAGGATCGTGGGCCCACTGTGCTCAGCATGCTGCTTTCCCCTCGCTCTGGAAGGGGAAGAAGCAGTGAGGCTCTCATCAATCCAACGGAGCACGGATGTTACATCCCGTCGGCTCCCAGGCTCAGACAACACCTTGGAAGGCAGCAGGAGATGCGTTGCTCCAGGACCAAGCTGGTTCTGGTCCTGGCTCCTGGAAGGTCTCTGGTGCAGAGGGTGTCACAAGAAGCAGCCCCTGCTGAACACAACGCTGCTGAAGCCAACGCAAGGTCGTAGAATGGCAGAATCATTAAGGTTGGAAAGGACCACGAAGATCACCCAGTCCAACCACCAGCCAACCTCACCGTGCCCACTGGTCATACAAAGGAAGGCTTTGTATGACCAGTGGGCTGGTCACACATAATGCTCAGATGAGCTTGGTGGGATCTGTTAGAGGAGGGATGATTCTGGGTCTTGTTCTTTGGCTATCAGACCCAATCAGTTGCATTTTAATGACTTTTTTTTTTTTTTTTAGATGACAGACTTCATCTTTCTTAAAAAAATCTGTTTGAAATAAGCTTGTGGGAAGAAAACAGGACGTCTAACAGTGATCTTGATGCAGTTTCTGTAGGGAATCCTAGAATTATTAAAGTTGAAAAAGACCTCTAAGGTCACTCAGTCCAACCATCCACCTACCACCAATATTGCGCACTAAACCTTGTCCCTAAAGACCACATCTCCATGTTTCTTGAACATCTCCAGGGACAGTGAATCCTCCACCCCCCTGGATGATGGTGACGATGATTCCCATCACGTATTCGTTGTTACTCTTCACTGCACCTGAGTGATTTCCCAGTGAACTTAAGTTCATACATACATGACAGTAGAGTGTGTGGAGATGTGGGCTGAACACCTACCACGGATATCCCAATTACTGCAAACCCAAGAGTGCTACAGGGAGCATGGCAGAGCCTAGCAGAGGTCCTAAGAGGAAAACCATGGGGTCAGTCCTGACACTGTTTGCATTAGAGGGACACATGGGCACTTCCCTCTCAAGGACCCCAGCCCAGGGAGTCACACTCAGTGGAGCAAAGAAAATCCCTGCTCTGTCCATTGGGAGATGCCCATCTTGGGGCTGCAAACGTGGGCTGCAGCCAAGTGAGAGAAAAGTATCAAATCATGCAAAGTAGTTATTGACAGGGAGAGGGATTCAGGACCACACCTGACACTCATCTGCACACCATGTGAGTTTGGTGCTGTTCAGCTCTTGGGGCACGGTGCTGGGTGTGCAGTCCTGGCTGGGTTAACGTGCTGCCATGTAGAGCAGCAGTGGAGGAACCGTCCCACTGCAGTGGGGCAGCCCCCAGAGCTCACCCCATCCCACTGGTGCCAGAGTGGCTGTGCAGATGCTGAACCAGCCACGTGCAAGGAGCTGGGCCTAGTGCCCATTTCAGGCACCAGGACCGGGTCAGGCCAGAGAGGTGTGTTGAGAGGGATGGATCCAGGGTGCTTCCAGCCCGGCGCCTGAAAGCACCGCGATTCACACGGTGTGCAGGCTCGCTTCGAGGACGCTCTGTCATGCACCACTTTTGCCTGCTTTACCTGAACTGGAACGGCAATTGTTTTCCTGGTGGTGTGAAGACAAAAGCAGGTTGGCTCTTGTGAAATGCTCAGCTGACTTGGTGAGGAAGAGCGCTTCACCTTATGGACAGCGCATCCGTAATTCCTGCCTAGCAATGGGCACTTACAGGGCATAATGCACGCGTTCCTTCTAGTTAAGGTTTTTTATGGGCATGTGTAAGATTAGCACTTCCATCTCCTGGCCTGTTGTTCAGGTGAGAGCATAATCTCCATGAAAGGCTCTCTGGGCAAAGTGCACCTGGCCTGCCTGCACCGAGCTCCATGGACTGCCTCCATCCCAGGGGTGACTCACAGGGAAGCAGCCACCTCACCACAGCATCATTAAGGAAAGACTTTAATAGGCTGGGACAGCTTTATAATAATTAATACAACTGGCTCATTATCTGAGACAAGGCATCTACAGCGTGCGGTGCGTCTGTGTGAAATCTTAGCCCTCCTTGCACAAGCGTGGGCTGATTACATTCCGTGTAAGCAGCAGGGCGAAGCAGGGCGTTTGGTCCAAACGGGTGTGAATGGAGCACCTCAGAGCTTAGGGAAAGCAGTGCCGGGGGTGATTTATGCCTCCCTGCTCTGTCAAATCCCACAGAGCAGGTCAGCCACTTCGCTTCGTCTCCCCAAGGGAAGGAGTGCAGCATTTCAGAGCACCGTCTGCAGAAGAAGTGCCACTGTGGTGGAGATGCCAGCTTCTCATGTTCCCGGTGGGTGGTCTGCTGCAAAATCCCCAAAAGGCGAAGGATCTCGAGCTAGCCAGGGCCTCCCTTAAGCTGAGGCGTTTAAGAGATTTTTATGTGTAATTTAAGATGTTTGCTGAGAAATAGAGACTCTGATTTAACTGTTTGCAGCTTATGATTTTTCCATTAGAAAATCTTCAGGAACCATCAGCACATTCCATATTTGACTGACCACAAAATCACAATTTTTTCCCTCAAATCTAATGCCTCACAGCAGCATCCTTTGTTCCTCCCCTCCCTCGTTTGGCTTGGGCACATTTGGAAACTACCAGGGAGGACACGGCCACTGTCATTCGCACCAGGCAACACGAGCCTCTCAGAAGGTTGCCACCAGCTTCTCTGGGGACAGATGACGAGGCAGGGGTTCTGTCTGCGGGGCTGGGCGGGCTGGCAGCCCTGCCTGCTGTGCAGTGGCACTCCAGGAGCACCCCGAGGTGCTGCACAGCCCCAACTCCGACCCGCAGGAGCTCCGTGCATCGCACGCAGCACCCTGGCACGTACCCTTCCCAAAATGCCACCAGTGTTGGAGCATGGCGGGAGATAACACAACCCCAACTCGTCACCTCCCGTATTTCAGCGCTGTATTTTTGTAGGAGGTGCACAAGCACTGCCTGGCAGCGCAGCAGGGTGGTCCTCTCCAGGCATCCCAAGGAACCCAGAGCTGCTTTCCTCTCCCGCTCCCCACAATCAGCTCTTTGCAAGGACGTGGATGCGTGGAGGAGCAAGGAATCCTGCTCCGGGTGGTGGGCTGTTGCCTTGGAGTCTGGGCGTTCGCCTGATTTAGAGGAAGAATGCTGAGGAAACCATTCTGCTACGGATGTGCTGTGGGCTGACAGCTTATGCCTGGCTAGTAAATGTGTCAGATAGCTCTGGGTGCATTTACAAACATCTCCTAGTTAGGATAACAAGCGACTCGGTGAAAGTCAGCATAACCTGCAGCATATTTTATACCCCCAGCCAAAACATACCTTTCACCCAGAACTCATGGCTCAACCCCCCAGACATCTCCCCATTCCAACCTGCATTTAGTCCCACCGACCTGGGGGAAACACAGAGTTTTCCTGCAGCGCTGTCTGCTGGTTGAGGTCCCCGACTGAGGAGACAGTCCTGCAGACTGCACAGATTGCTTGTGCAGAGATGTCTGCAGGCACGGTGGTGGAGAATGAAGAAAGGAGAGGTTTAGATTGGATCTCAGGGGGAAGTTTTCCAGTGGTGAGGCCCTGAACAGCTGCCCAGAGAGCTGTGGGTGCCCCGTCCCTGGAGGTGCTCGAGGCCAGGTTGGATGGGGCCCTGGGCAGCCTGAGCTGGTGCCAGATCTGGAGGTTGGTGGCCCTGCCTGTGGCAGGGGGCTGGAACTTGATGATCCTTGAGGTCCCTTCCAACTCAGGCCATCCTGTGATCATGTGAAAAGCCAGTCCTTGGGGTGATTTTCACTTTATACTTTTCCAAAAACCCAGGAACAGGTGCCACACATTCATATCCTCCACTACATAGATATTTGAGGCTCTCACACACGTTGTCCAGAAGGTATGCGTGGCAGATCTGTGTAGTCCATACCTGTTCTTATTCATCAGGTATTTCACTAAGAGCCCTGGTCACCTGTCCTCTGCTGCTTGGGATGGGTGAGCAGGCAGACGGCAGAGAGCTTTCCGTGCAGTAACGTGCGTGGCTTTGCCCTCCCTGGAGAGAAGTAGGGCTGTGTCAGGAGGCCAAGCTGGTTGCCAGCAATGGTCCCCAAGCCCTGGGACCATGGGGAGCCCCACTGCAGGGCAGGGAGGATGGACAGACAGACAAGGGCCAGTGCTGCTGGCAGAGGAAACCCTCGTCGGCTCCCTGGGCACACTTTCACTCACAGCCAGGATTAGGAGCCCCTCGTTCTCGTTGATGAAGCCCAGCATGGGGCAGATCTGACTTGCACCTAGGAGCATCGCGGCTCAGCAGCCTCAGCGTGGGCAGCCCTGTGCTGTACCACCTCCACAAATCCTCTGGAAAGCGTTGGCGATGCCACATCGCAGCTCCTGGATGGGAAGAGCTGAAGTATGAGATCTCTCTGAAAAAATAACCAATTAGGATTTTATACTAGTGCTACTAGTTGGCAGTGAAACCGGCCGGTTTTGCAGCGCAATAACCCAAGGAAGACGTGTTCTCATTCAGCTGAGCACTGTGAGCAGACACAAGGTGAGAAATTCCCTGCTCGTCAGGGCTGCCATTTAAATAGATAAGGCAAACTGTAGGAGGAGAAGCAGAGCGGGAGGAAAGTGAAAAGACTTGCTCAAGGTCACATGGCAGATCAGTGGCAGATCAACAAAGCTGTCTGGTTCTCCGACCCGCAGTCTGCTGGCCTGCAAAACCCTTGGAAAAAAGGCTCTGCTCGCTGCCTCCTGCCCAGAGCAGGGCTGTGCAAACAACGTGTCACAACGGCAGTGCTGGCATCCCAGACACGAGGATTCCATATTTCCTGCACTCAGATTATGGCCCGCCAAGGCGTCTAATTTGAAAGCAGAATGGCTTGTTGGATCGCTCATTTATTTTTAAAAATTAACTTTTGGAAAGCGTAGCTGTCCGGAAGTCTATTTTCTTCCACGGTGAGAGGAACATGCCGGTGATCATCATCATGGCGAAAATATAGGATAAGAAACTCTTCCCCCCACACACCCATGTGCTATTTTAAGTCGGCATGTGTTTACAGAGATAACATTTGATGTCATAGTTGCCACATTTGACAGAGAAAAGCCTGAGAGAACCATTAACTATAGGACGAGCCAGCAATCTAAGGCATCTTTGTCCTTTGCTAAATGATTAGCTCAAAGCAATGCCTCTTCTGAAGTTTCCACCCCAAGAAAATCCTGCAAACAAGCACTCTAACAGCTATTATAAAATAGAGAATCCTTTATACATAACCGAATTTTACAGCTATGCAAAATCAACTCATCTTTATTCCCTACGAGAAAAAATATTTATTTTTCATTCACCTCTCAAGGCATTATGGCAATGTTAACTACAGATCTGAAAGCATCAGGGAAAGAAAGAATAGAAACTAGTGACAAAGAGGAGTCAGGGCACCAGATTACTTTTTCTGCTCTACCTCTTGGTTGCTTTGTAGCCTTGAGTAAGTCACTTAACCCCCCCATCTCAGTGCACCCATATGCAAAGGGCGATGATGATTTCTACTGCACATAGCAAAGCTTCTCCTGCCAGAGACCCAATTCCTCGATCCTTCTGGAGGCAGCATCCAGGAAAAAATGATCTGCTTCGGAAGATTTGGGGAGTAGCTTTTCCTCCATGCATCCAGGTAATCCCCAGTTCAGCGAATCCTCAGGGCTGGTATAATTCAGTGACATAGATGTCGCTGACGAAGAGTTGCATAGGAACTGTGTTCCTAGGAGGCTGCCAGCCACAGCTGCTCCAGAGACCCTTGAAGGGCAGGAGGATGCTGGTCCATGATGCAGCCCTGAACTTCTCCCAGATGCCTCCAGGCAGCAGAGCAGCCAGTGGTATTTTTGCCTGCTGCTCAGTTGGCTTCAGGACTGTAAAATTCCCTCGCCATAGCTGAGAGAAGGGGAGGGTGAGAGTGGCACAAGGGACAGCTTAATTTGTCTCTGTAGGGGAGGAGAAGACAGGCAGAAGGTCCTCTGAGTAAAGGGATCTGAGCAGCTGGAGGAAGATCCCACCCCTAAGCATGCTTAACTGCTAATGGGTTAAGAAGAGCGAGATTATTTTTAACTTGCTACTTGTGAAACATTTTTCCTTTTCCTTGAACAAGTACTTTGGCAAAAGGTGTGGCACAGATGCCTGCAATAGTAAAGGCAGTCACTGGGAAACTCAGCACTACATTGCATCCACGAGAACGTGGAGTTTCCTCTTGTAAAAGACTATTTCAGGCACTCCACATTTTTCCATACTTTCCTTCGTACTAGAAACATCCCTGAAGGATGTCTGTCTTCACTTGATGGTTTGTTTATCTTTTGGTTAAAGATTCAGCAGAAATGGCTCAGCCATTATTTCTAGGGGTAATTAAATTAATCAGCTGCTTGGCTAAAGGGAGAAAAAACACCTCTGTCCCACCGCAAAGCACTGGCTTGCGTGTGCTCAGGAGCAGGGATGTGAATTCGCTGACAGGGTTACTCTGATGTCAGGAACATGCCCTTTGCTTTCCTACACAACATCAGCCAAAATTGTGATAGTCTGTGCATACTCTGGAGAGACTCGTTAGAGCTGAGCAGCTCAATTCTCTGAGGATTGCACGTGCCACAGCCTCCGCCAACTCTCATCAGACTCCAGCTGCCGTAGGAAATAAGCAGGAATGTGTGATGAAGCCAAAATGCCACAGTACATCCCAGAGAGTTCCCCGTGGTGATGGCGAGGTGGGGGCTGCTGCTTGCTTCGCTCTGTGGAACCAGCCAGCCATCCCTCAAACAGCCCCTGAGGTCTCCCTGCTGAACCCCAGCTCTCCAGCCCAGGCTCCACGGGGCTGGGCAGGCCCCTCCTTGGCCTGCACGGAGGATCTGGAGGAGAGCTGGTGGCCAAGCATCGCTGGGATCGCCACTCTGCACCGCTGGGAGGAGGCCAGATGAGTGCCATGGGAAGGCAGGTGGTACCTGTAACGCAGAACTTGCCAAGAGAATTAAATTACCCAGGCCAGGCTGAGACTGAGGGAGGGCTGAGAATTTTCTCCATAGGGATGGTACAGAAAGCGTGTGCCCTCAGCCCACGTCAGGACAAGGCCTTGACTTGATAAGCATCCCATGTGTGGCCTGGAGCTGCAGCAGCCCCAGGGAAGATGGGAGGACACACAGTGGCTGTGCTGCAAGCTGGTGTTGGCTGTCTGCAACTTACGTCTGTGTACAAGCAGTTTTATACCCCTGCATAGAGATTTTTACTTGTTGTTATGGTGGCTAGAGGAGGGAGATGTGGGGAGCTGGCTGAGCAGCGTTGGAGTCAGCTGCATTTTTGTGCTACCCAGATCTTCAAGCAACAGAGCCGGAGGCTATCGGAAATATTGGTTCTAAGGGAACACCAAAAAATACATTTTTTTTCCTACAAAATTATTTTCTCAAACCCCACTGAGTCCCATGGAGGTAATTGCCAGCTAGCCGTGTTACTGGCAGATAATGCCAGCAGAATTTGTACCATGTAGTGGAGAGCACCCGAAGAACAGCGTCAGCTCTGAGGTACCCTGGTTTTGTGGAAACTTCTGGACTTCAACCTCTCTGTGCTCATTTCACCATGTTAAAAACAAAGACAATACTTTTCCTTTCTTTTCTTCCCCCAGAAGATTTTATTTGCCCTCTACCCTCAGGAAAATACAGAGAGTAACAAAAGAAATAAAAGGAAAAACAAAATAAGCAAACAGAATTAGATGGTTGTTGTTTTTTTTCCCCTCAAAAACTCCGAACATTTTAAAAACAAAACATTTTTCATAAAAAAGCCCACATCTGTTATTTATAAAATTCCATTTTTATGTGATTTTTTTTCTCTTTCTTTTTTTTTGCTGGCTCTCATTCAGATACCAACAAAGCTAATCAGACACAAGTGTTACATGTTGTACCAGTAAGTGCTAGAGTCCCTGAAAGAATATAGCAGCCATCACTTTTTTTTCCAAAAGACTTGGCAAGGGAGGAGTGTTTGGAGGAGGGATGGAAGGAAGAGAGGTAGCCCGAGAACAAAGAGAAGGGTGATTAATAGATCACAGCCCTCTTTATCTCCTTTGTCTCCAGATACCAAAAATATTCAGGTGAGTAAGGAAAAAGGCAACTCAGCGTTATATCCCTGGCGAGAGCCTGAGTCAAATGAAGCAGACTTGCAGATAAATCCGTTTTCTTCTTCAAATAAATGTATTCAAGAAGGCACAAGCTTGTCAGCTTGGGCACTAGACTTATTTTTAAACATTTATCTAGTCAGCATGCCAAGCTCCTAGATATGCTCACCAGCAAAACGCTTAAGCCTGGTGCTTTATGGCTGCAGAAAGTCTCTCTTGTCTTCCTCGGGAAATGCACCGTTTTGGCCCTGTCTGCACACAGAAGCTGTGTTGCAGCGGCTGCCCGGGCACAAGAGCCCCAGCACAGCCTTTCCCCTCTCCCCCACATCGTGGCTGCCATTATACCAACATAAAGACCCCATACTGCTATTATTATTCCTGGCCAGGAAACGGAATGAATTGCAAGCACCTTCCTGCCACTGTAAGTGAATTGATACCCACAGCTGTAGTCACAGTTAAAAGCCCCCCTCGTGCTTGCCCCCGAAGTCTCCCACGCAACCGACACAGTTACACTTGTACAAAATCTACCTGCAGAGCAGGCTTCCACGGAGCAGGAGTCTTTGCCCTTTTTTAATCCACTTGGATCACCAGCAGAGCGCTGCTAATTCATACGGCAAAGGGCTTTCTGCAAAGCACAACTTCTTCTTGTAGCAGACGTCGATGAACCCGCTTTCCTCCCAAGAACTGATTACTCGAGGCCTTTGTGGGTTTTGTACAGCATGCTGCCTGTGTGCATTGCATGTAGCTTGGTGACTGCGAAAGCTTAACCCCCTTTCCTCTGGCCATTTGCAGGGAAAGCAGGAATTCAGGGTTGGAAATAACACAATAAGCAGCTTTTTTTTTATGCATAACATTTTTGTTTTTACACAATACCGTACATTTTATAGGAATAGATATACAGAGCTTTCTAAAGTTTTCCAAAGATGTCTGTCCCGCTAACAATCTCCATTCCCACCGAGGTGGCAACACATTTTAGTGAGAAACGAATAAAATCTTAAATTCGTTATGTTAAGGGCTAGCTTTGCCCTGTCAACACTGCTGCTAGGCCGTGGTCCATAAGGAAGTTCCTTATGAGACGGACTAGTAAATGTCAGGGAATTATTAAATATTAAAGAACTGCTTGCACTTTGCATACAGAACTTGCGTTTTCAGGCACTCTGGATTTTCACTCGTAGAAATCAGCAGTTCAGAACTGAGGCTGTTGCTGTTGCTTCGGCTGAGCTGTGCTGCTAAAGCTGTTTTTAGAGGTGGCATTCTCTGTGTGTACTGCCCACCATTCAGTCACACCAGCATTATTCGACCACATGCAATGGAGGTAGGCACTGCGATAATTCTAAGAGAACAGAAATGTATACACCGTGATTGGTGCCACGGGAAATGATGGGAAGCTGGAGAGGTAACACATGAAGGTAATTTCTTCCCAACTTCTTTTAAACTTCCCTTAGAATTCAGAATTTTCATTCTGGGGTTTTTCTCAAAGCAGTGGGAGATCCCTCAGCAGTTAACTGAAGATGCTAATATTTTAAAATTTCTCATACTGGGTGTATCGACTCGATTGGTGACATTATTCATGTAGTTAAAATTAAGCTTGTGCTTTGGCATCTCGCTGAAAGAACCAAATAGATTTTTCCCTGCTCACTCAGCAAAGGAGTTACATCAGAGCCAACAAAAAGGGTTTCTGTGTGAGCTGATTGTTTGTCATGTTCTCTCTGCCAGCTTTCACTTCCTCCTCGCCCATCGCCACATCTACTAAATCTCTGTTCACCTGTAGAGTAAGGCAACTAGAAGAAAAAACAGGACTGGATTTTTGTGTGTGTGTGTGAAATATTACCAGAAAATCTCAGTCTGTATCAAAATGAAAACCTCTGTGGGTTAGTAGAGATTAAGACTGCAAAAAGTTATTTTCTCTCAATAATAATTCATCATATTTAAGGGAAGCTCCAAACCTGACTTCGCTCGTGCTTGCCCTTGTTTTAAAAACCTTTCAGTGAAAACCGAGATTTGGTTTTCTCGACAGTGAAATGTCGGTGACTGTAAAAGACAGGCTGTTCTTCCAGGCCGTGACGGAGATAAATATTGCACCACCCTTCTCCTCTTCCCTCCCTCCGTCTCTGTTTCAGCTCCTCAGGCTGTGATAAATGGCACTTAGACCCAGGATCCCTCAGTATCACAAGCACAGCTTCCTTAAGCACCACACGGTGCTGGCTGTACCACTGCCTGCGGAGGAGTGCACACCTCCACCCAGCCTGCCTACGGCCTCCGGAAACACAGCAGGGCTGCTCTCGGAGTCTGTCCCCTGCGTTAATCAGATTTGGGAAATAAAGACTGATGGCTGTCTGGGTAAAGCACAGAGCCAACGTCGTCACCAAGCATAACTGTGACGCTGATAGTATCTGCTAGTAGTTATAACTTTGATTTAACGCTGTGTTGTACATATCATAGAGGGTAGTGATGTTAACGTGCTACTCACACATAGACTTTTTCACCTTCAGCTCTGCAAATTTTATCACCTGGCTGCTGCTCCACGCAGAGAAAACTCCTCTTTTGTGGACCAAATGGCAGGTTTAGGGCTTTTAAAGGCTGCATCCAAAACCCATGGAAGCATACAGTGAATAATTCTGCATCCAGTGACTCTTTGCTTGGTACAGGAAACAAAGAGCTATCTCCCGCATTCTCACAGATGCACAAAGCTGATCATTTCGGAGATGCAGAGGGACTGCATCCCCACATTTTGTCGTGGCACAGAGGCAAGGCATAGTTGAGGCTGACAGCAGGACCCGAGAGCTAAGAGGTACTTGGGGTCAGGCTGCATAAACACAGTCAGTATTAAATCTGTATTATTTGCTTACACCGCAGTGCCTCGGGTCTCTGAGAACCTCACTGTGCTAGGCACCGTACAAGTCCAGAACAAACTTACCCAGATATAGATTTTGAATAAGGACAACATTGAACCATGACAGATTTAGAACACGTCAGTTAAAGATATCACTGAAAATATTTTAAAGCCCTGTTTTTGGGAGCAATACCACCCCTCACTCCGTTTGGAGGGGAGACCTTGTCAGGCACTAAATAAACATTTACAGAAAAGTGTTTATGACTCAATATTAAATAGTGATTTAAGGTGGAAATGTTGACAGAGCCTGAGTGCTAGCCATATGACAAAGAAGCTTGATGCATGTGGGAATTTATTTCCTTTTATAGCCTATGATAAAAAGGAGAATAACTCTATACGTGTTTTAAAGTAAAAACAAAACTTCACATCAGATGCCAACCAAAATGATCTGCAATCCCCGAAAATGGGGATCTCTACTACAAACAGGGACAGAAATTCTACTGTAGATGTTTCAGCAGGGAAAACAACACAAAGAATCATCTCCGTATGTTGCATAGATTCCCTTTTTCATTCATTAATTATAGTTTCAGGAGTGAGGACTTTTAACTAGCAATATGTCTTCTCATTTTTCCACTCCCTGGGTTTGTCTTTGTATCTCAAAATGTCCATTTGCTCCAGAACAGCCTTCTTAATTTTGACCCGCTGGTGGCCCAGCTAAACGCTGTGCCAATATTGACCAATATTTCGAAATGAATTGCTCCCTCTAGTGAGACGGCCGCAGCACTGATGCCTGGCGGACGGGGCGGCTCCACCAAGCCCTCGGCCCATCGCCTGCTTCGTTCTTGCTCCAGACCAGCTCCCAGGGAGCCTTCCCTGGGCAAGGAGTGCTCGATAAGGCCTTCTGCCTTTAAGATAATATTATTTACAAAGGCTTATGCCTCCTACACTGTTAAAGCCTTCCCTTAAACAGCAGACCAATTAACCGGCGGACCTTTGGAAAGCCACACGAGCTCGCCGAATATGAGCTTCATACAAACAACACTTCTATCACCATCTCCTTCATTTCTTTCAGCTCCGAGCTGTTTAGAAAAAGAAAATCCAACTAAAAGTGGACCTGGCTACAAATAAAAGCTGGGTGCTTCAGGACAACTCCGTACACTCGGAGGCTTTAAAGTATAAAACGTTACATTTGCGGAGGCCTCAAAAGGCTCCTGAAGCAAAAGGACGTTCAAAGGAAAGAGAACGAGCACTCTTTTCAGCACCTGTGAATGTGGTGGCATTTCATAAGCAAATAGGTGCCCTTTTTGATTTATTTGGTTTGCTCTGGCAGCTCGATGCTGTTGGTGTCCCACAAGTGGCCCCAGGCCTGGCTGGGGGCTTCTCTGTTCTGCCATGGGGACACGGAGGTCCCTGTGCTGGGGCACAGCCTGGGCAGCCCCTGACAGAGCTCTGCCCAAGATGGCAGCTGGCCAGGGAGACAGGGCTGCTGGGGGAGGCCGGAGCAGGCCCCAGCACTTGTAGGTGCCTGCCTGGCAGTCACGGGCAGCAGGGCCAATCCTCAGCCATGTTTCCAGAGAGGGGCTTTTGCTTTAGAAGAGAAAAAATTGGTCTCTGTGCAGCACAGCTGGAATAAGGCATGGATTTGGAAGAGGCTGCAGCCCCCCTGACCGCACTAGGAAATGGCTGCCTAGCAGGACAGATAGGCCCAGATGTGGCACATCCGTCTGTGGCAGCCTCATGCTTCACCTATGTGTTTCTGTCAGGGCAAGCTCATTGCCCCTCTGTTAGAAGGAGTTGTTCAGCACAACTGATCTCCGGAATCCCTCCTTGCCATCATGCAGTGAGGCCTTCTCCCCAGGGCCCTGAGGTGTTGTGATGGGGATGTGCTGCCCAGTGCTGCCAGGGATGGGTGAGCGATGGCTGGATGCTCTCCCCCGTGGGCCACATTCTCCCGGCCTCTCTCCTGCTCTTCAGCTTCCCCTTTTGAACAGTGTGAAAGGCTGCAGACATGGTGGTGACCGTGAGTTTGGGTCCGCTTCCTGTGAGCAAAGCTCAGCTTGCCTGAGCGGCTCTCCCAAGGTCAAAGCAAGGCGCGTGCTTATGGAAGATGACAGCCATGGACAGAGATGGTTGGGCTGTCCTTCTGTAAGTGATGTAACGACCTAAAGGCAGCTGGCAACTATTCTTAAACAAATATTTCTTAATTTCTTTTCAGCGAGGAATGAAAGAACATATCAATCTTAAAAGCGATGGATTAAGCAAGACAAATACAAACTGGTTTTGGAAATACTGAGCTCAGACCAAAAGCCCTTTGTTGCAGGCTGTTGTTGGCTGGGCAGGATGATCCTGGACAGAGATGTCCTTTGAAGGAGGATGTGGCTCCTCAGCCCAGGCTCTGCCATGCCAGAGGCCATCGTGATTGCAGCATGGTTCTTGCCACAGTCCCACCGTGTTTTGCTGAGCACAGTGGGGTTGTCTGACAAGATCACAGGCAAGTGCTTGTTTCCACAGTCCCTTGAAACACACAGCCCTCTGTGTGTGTGTGCGTTCATAAAAAAGTCAAGCTAGCAAGCAGAGGTGCTATCTTTTTGAGGAGTCAGGTGCATAAGTGGAAAGAGCTATCCAGTATACGGTGCAGAACTATGTGAGTTTATGTGCATTTGTGATTGCTGAAAATGACACATGGCTGTTTTTGCTAAAAAACTTGCTTTGGCTGCAGAGAACCCCTTCAGGTAAAGCAACCATCACTCCTGAGCTCAACGTGCCAGCTGGGTACAGGTGTGTGTCTTATGACTGTCTCAGGTTCTGAGCATTTGGCAGTGCCTAGCATGCTTGGAAACCTAACTTGCACTTTCAGCAGTTCCTAGGAACTCAAATAGCTCAACAAAATGTTAAAAAGTGACAGAAAGCCTTATGAGTTTTTGTGTCTTTATTTTTTCTTTTTTGCATGCCTACAAATTTTAGCTTAATGATAACTGTTAATTCTAGGTTAAGTAGTCCTACATGGTGTTACTTATCATTGCCTCTATACCTAATGACCGGTGTTATTCCTGAGATCCTAAAGACAATTTCGTTTTCTGAGATGTATTTCAAACAGCTAAGCGTACTGAGTTAAAGCCCTTATAATTTAATGCAATGTCTGCTAGCTGTCACTAGAGGCCGCTCTTAATACACAGTAGAGAAATAAAAGTCGGAAAACCTTTTCACTGCACGTTCTCCTGTCTCTGGTACAGGAGATTCCTTTGTGTTTCTTTCACGAGGAAGAAAAAAGTTCATTCCCATTCCCACGAGGTTTCTGTATAGTTATTCTATTTATTTCCATCCTTTTAACCATAAAATCATTCTAGCCATTTCAACCCAGTGAGGTTAGGTAATACATGGATAAACCACATTTCCCAGATCACCAATATTCATTTTTTTCTAGAGCAGGCAGAAAATACATCAGCATTTTTGAGTTGCACAGTAAGAATTCTTTAAGAAATAGCTCTAATTATAGTAATTAAGTGATGTTTTAATATATGCTGGGGGGAGTGATAGCTTTCTCGTAATACAAACTGAATGCTGTTATTTTGCAAACGTTTTCTGATGCTTGCTGTTTTCCATCCTCAGTCTTCCCCATCTGATTTGTCTTTGCTAGGTTGCATTCATCTCCTGTGTGAGGAGCCACAGCTATAATAATTTGAAAAATACTACAATATTTTGCTGAGAACTCTAAAATAATTTGTGTGGAACGGTAAATATCTGAAATAGGCATGTGGAAATAAGACGTATGTGTTACTGGGACATGTACATCAACTTGCTCTGGCAACTTAAATGCCTCTCTGGTCCCCTGTCCTGCGTATTGTTTCCACATTCATTTGGGCAGCCCAGAAAGTACTCCGGAAGTTTTTTTCCTGAGTGAAATGGCCTGTCCGTTAGACCGGAATGAGCAGATTGTTTTGGACCAAGGAGGTGTTTTCCAGCCTTTCAAAACACACAGATGGATAAACATTTCTCACCCTGCTCTGTTCTCTTTTAGCTGTGCCTCTACGGATGCATTTGTGGGAGTGGATCTGTCTGGGATGCTCTGCTCTGGGAGCTGTGTTGGTGTGTCAGCGTGCTCACACTGTCCTTCATCCTAGCCCTGACATTTCTGGCCAGGCCACAGCTGCCAGCCACAGCATGCTGTTTGGCTGCATACCTGACTTCCCTCTCCTGCAATCTGATCTTTGCCACGGCTGACCTTCCCCTCAGTTGTGTTCTTTCAATGCTAATTGTGTGTTGTTGACTCTGCTGGCTGTTCCGTATTTGTAATAGCGCAGTGACTGATTCAGTGTTCATCAAAACCAGTCCCTGCTTGCATCAGCCTTTCTCAAATTGCGCAACGGTGTGCTTCTGTTTTGTGGCTAGGGCAATACCTGAGGGTGCAGTTTGCTCTGGTTCACCTCCTAGTTTGATCTTGTTGGCTTTCCTGCCTGGAGCTTGTCTTTCCTCTCTCACAGTCTGGCTGGGGAGTTCAGCAGCCTGTGCGCAAAGCCAGTGGTCCTGTTATTTCAGGGCACTCCCTGGGGGAGCACATTTTTGTTTGTTTGTTTTTCTCCTGAACTAGGGAGGAAGAGAGTGAGGCTGTGCAGCTTGAATGAAGCTTTGTTTTGTGCTGAGGAAATGAAACGCTGACATCTTGTCCAGCCTGACACAGAAATGTTCCCTTCCACCGGACCAATCCTTTGACTTTGGGTCCTTGAAGTGGTGAGGTAAAAGAAGGGTGGCACCTACCACAGTGCCAGAGCAGAGGAACACCCGTTATGTGCAGCAGTTGGAGACGTTGTGCAGGAGGTGGGAGGCCTGGTGAATTATTGCTTCTGCTGGAGAGTTTTTAACCACATGCCTTCCCCTTTGGGCTATTGCTCAAACCGTTGTGCTATAGAGCTGTGCTCCTCTACATTTGCAGCTGCTTAGGACGTACTGATGCAGCTCTGAGCTTATTAGCAGCCTCTGCTGAAGACATCCATCTTTACTTAAAGTAATAATAAATCATAAGGGTCTGGTGTTCTTGGGTCTTCAGATGCTCGTATGACAGACCAGACTAGAAAGCTGCTCGTTTGCTTTTAATCCTGACTATCATCTAAGTACTACGTGGGAATTTGAAAGACCTCTTTCCGTATACTGTCATGTGGAAGAGTTCAAGGGCATTTCTGTGGAGGAGGCAGAAGTGAGCCTTGATTGGCTTGCTGCTGTTGTAGTTGCTCCAGCTCAAGGAAAAGGGAGTCGATGACTTTTCGTCACTGATTTTGTATCTTCAGGCACACAGTGTTTTCTCCATCTGAAGTTGCTTCACAAACCTTGGTGGGCCGTAATTTCAATTTGATGAAAGAGACTGCATGTTAAAATAAATGAATCAAATCTGATTTTGGCTACCTACCAGATACCTGCAAAATCTGCTTCCTAGGCTGCCACAGCAACTCTTTCAGCTCATAAGAACTTGAACTTGGCATAACATCTTGCCATGACGTTGTGCAACTTTTGCTCTGGCTAATGGCTACATTGGCTGTTCTCTTGAGAGCATCCTGCTGTTGTTTGGTTTCAGGCTCCCTCTTTGCAAAAGACAAGGAAATACCCTGAGGCTGCAGACCTGCTTCAGATCTGAGATCTGTAGCTCTGCGTTACGCAGTTCCTGACTGGACTGGCTTCTTCACTAAGCTGCAATGTGTGAATGCATTTAACAGCAGGCAATACAGAATGAGAATGTTGCTGTGACAGGATATCATATGCACTTGGCCTTGCATTCCCTGGAAGAAAATACATCAGCGACCAGTCTCTTGCTCGCTGCAAACTGTTCAAAAAATCCGGAAGTGCTGGAAAGGATGTTTAGAAGTCACTGGCCATTTCATCCACCTCCAAAGCAAAGCTTGATGGTTTAAGCTGGAGTGAAGGTTGTACAGTGGATATCACAGATACGACTGCAACATCTATTTCAAATTGAGGTCATATTCTTACTAAGAATAAAAACCCTGTACCCCCAGCCTTCATCTTGTAGTGTTAGGTTCCAGCCCTCTTGCGTCTGGATCTCTTCCTTTCCCTGCCTCCCTGCTTCTTGAGACCACCTGTACACATCACTTCAGCATCACTAAAATCTCCAGTAAGCAGGAGTCAGCTGACAGCCATCCCTGGACATCAACGTATAAAGAAGAGAGTGTTGATATGGAAAGGTTTTCTGCATGTGGGGAATTCCTAAAGCAACCACTTGAGAGCAGGATCTCTCAGATACTATGTCATGGCCATGTTTTTCAGGATTTGTTCTTCACTCACAACTTAGAATGTATTCTGGGAATCCAGAACTTCTCAGATTTATCTGAACCAAATGAATTTCAGGTGCTCTTATAAATAGACTTACATTTTTTCCCGAAATGCACCTTGGAAAAGTTCAGACACTCGGGCAGCCACGTGAGCCAGTAAGCTGGAGAGCATTGCCTTAGTCTCATCTAGCTCTATCCTGAACCAGTTTTCCACACACAAGCGTACATTCAGCTGCTGTGCATGTGGGTGTGAAACTGGGATTCCTCCAGGTCAACTGGCTTCTGCCTAAATACTTGAGCAAGCAAACACAGCCTTGTTTGACAAACTTTCCTAACCTGACACATGTAGCAGAAGATGAATTCTTAACCTGGCAGTATATTGTTGCTGCTGATGGCAATGGGGCGAGGACCTGTCCTTTCGATCCAGCTTGGCTGGTCCCTCCCGTGCCCATCACACACTGGTTTTCACCTTGAATCCCCAAAACTGCTGGAAGATGCCATCACCCAAAATGATGGTAGCTAGGAAACTAGCACTAATCATTGCAGGATGACATGATTTCCTCATCACGTCCCATCTCAACAGAGAGACGTGCCATAGGTATATGGTATTTCTTTAAGTCTTCATGCATTGTAGTGATCTCAACTGCTGTTTCTGAAACTGTCGGAGCTGGGGAGTTGTAGGTCCCTTGGCATTTGTGTTGGCGCTATTCATTTTTTGTTTTCTTCTGCATGGTGATACAATGGTTTCAGTTCTTTCTTTACCTGAATCATCAAGATAAAGCATTTTCATGTGCCTATTAAGTTTATGGCCTCCCAGGGCCCACAAGCTTTATAGGACACGCAGCTGTGGCTGATACAAGAAAGATTTGTAGGGCTGGAGTAAGGCAACACTGGAACAGTCACAAGTGGCCCCTCTTTACTCCCACCACATTGCACTTGGTTTACACAAAGCGTTTCTCTACCTCTCTGTGTGCAATGCTTTTCCTAATGTGATACAATAGGAGCAGCAGAGCCTCCAAAAGCAGTGCGGGTCTAAGGGGCCAGCCAGTTCTGCACTCCCTCAATTGGCTTTATCAGTGGAAATTCCTTCCTTGCTGATCGAATGACCGAGGGAAAATTATCTCTTTTTAAAACAGTTCACATTTCTTTGGGTTCAGTTTCAAATTGGCATTCTTAAGCTTATCACAGACCATTTGTAAATGCACTAGTTCCTGACCAAAAGATTTAGCATGTACCAGATTTGTTATCCATCTAGGACAAACATTCTGAGAGAGGCACATGCCACGCAGAACATTCTCCATGAACGTTTAGAGGTAGCAAGAGCACTGCATAATCTAGAGAACATTATTTAAAATTGACAGAACCCTTATCCTGCTATAAAAGCAGCCTTCTTCTGGGGCTTTTGGATTTACTTCCACGTTCACCTACCCACTTAAGATCAATGCAGACGTCCAACAAACCTTTCTATAACATCAAAAACACCCAAGCACTCTCCTAACATCTCTTTGATCCAGTGCTGCTCTGACACAAAAGCTGCACGTGGTCCTCCTGTCTTCCTGAGTGGAGCAGGGCTGATGATGGGAGGCAATTGCTTGGTTTGCTACTTGAAATCCCTTTCTCTCCTTCAACACACGCAGAGCCACATGCCCAGTGCTTGTCCTCAGCTTCCTGCTCCCACTTTGCCTTGGTAGTATTTTCTGTCTCTCTCTCCAATCGACCTTTTTAATTTTTTCTACAACAGTGATACATAATACTGCTGATATGTGCCTTGCCTTGAGCAGTGATGTGTCTGTGGGATTTATCATAGAATCATAGAATGGTTCAGGTTGGAAGGGACCTTAGAGATCATCTTGTTCCAACCCCCCTGCCATGGGCAAGGACACCTCCCACCAGACCAGGTTGCCCAAAGCCCCATCCAGCCTGGCTTTGAATACTTCTAGGAAGGGGGCATCAACGACTTCTCTGGGCAACCTGTTCCAGTGTCTCACCACCATTTGGCTGAAGGCTGCTTATGCTAGAGCTTTCCAGAACTGCAGCAAATCTTTGTGACTTCTTACAGTTTTTCCAAAGACAGCCTACTACTGCAGCTAACAAGTTTGGCAAGTTTGATCCCTCTCCATGGTAGTGGGATCTACATATAACAAAGGACAGAAATCTCTTACAGTAACTGCTTGATCTTAGCTAATTCCGATAGTACCTCATACATTTCTTCCTACAGCAGGCTGTGGCAGAAGCATAGGAAAGGCTGTAGAATCAGTTCTTCCTGCCAAATTTCATTGTCTTCTCTTAAAGGGAAAGCCACTAAGCTACATGCTTGAGCATCTTCCTCTTGGGTCTGCATCGTGGCCAGCTGGAGTTGAAAATCTGCAGTTAAAACATACAGCACCAGCAGCGCAAAGGAAAAGTCTGTGAGCTGATGGCACCTACTGCTGTACAGTCACAGTGTTACAACACGCTGGCAGTATTACAAGGTGGGGAAACCAAATCAGTAGGTGAGGTTGGAACCCAGAGAGGTGCTATTTCCCTTCTGCTGTGTCAATTCACTCATTGAAAGCGGGAAGTGATGACGGTGAACTGGCACATCTTCTCCTGAGCAGGCAGCTGAACAAGGCCAGCCCTTTCCCCACGTCCACATCTGCTGCTGGTTTGCATCTGGGCAGCTGCTTCACTCTCGTGGTCCTCTGTGTGTCAGTGTGAGCAGAGAGAGAAGCTGGGAGAAACCACTTGGCCCTTGGCTGGCTCTTTGCCTTAAAGAGAAGCTGTGTCTGCATCAGATTGTCACCGCTGTTAGTCAGCACCCTGCCGTGCTTTGTTTGCAGGAGACCGATGGCTGCTGACATGTTCCTGTAACAGGATGGCTGACTTGGTCACCAGGTCTGTCTGGGCTTGTCACAGCTATTTGGGTATCTAGGGAGAGGCCCAAGCCTCTGCCAGCCCCAAGTCTCCTGGAGCAGCGGGGTAAAGTGCATGCTTCTCTTGTGCCCCAGGTTTTCTGTACATCAGAGCCATCCCTACAATACCTCTACCACTCCCTTTGAATGGATGAAGGAAAGAGAAGCATTTTTCCATGCTTCTGTCATCCTGTCCCACTGCAGAGTTTCCAGACAGCGGTGCCTCTCCTTCTGCAACAGGCAGACTTGCAGCAGTGGGACTAACCTGCCCCCTCTCAATTTGCCATTTTTTGTAACTCCTCAGAGGAGGTAGCAGATTTTTCCCCCTTAAAAGTCTCTACAGCTGTATGTACAGTATAGCTGAGTTATGAAACAGCTGCTTTTCTACATGCAGAGCAATTTTCCCATATTATTAGAAAGAGACTGAGATTCCCAGGTACGTTTTTTAGTTTTATTTTTCCTTAAGAAAAGAGACAGAAAGTACCACCTGTCTTGTTTGCAGTAACGGCTGCCACGGATTCTTCTTTTGACAAGACTTAGAAATAAGACAAAAACAACCAAGACAACCACTTCCCCAAGCTACAGAATCCCAACAAATAACATTGAAAAAGAACCTGATAATATTGATTCCTTTTGTGCCAGCAGTTAAACTTCAAAAATCAATGGAGAAGGAAGCTTAACTGGCCTTTCCGCACGCAAAGCTAAATTCCAAATGTGAAATTTTGGTGGATATAAATACTGGGGACAATTTTCAGTCAAAGTTAATACTACTGCTTAATTCCCTTTTCTTCAGAACAGAGCTCACAGAGGCTTGGAAAGGAATCCCTGAGCGTAGTGGGTCTGCTTCTGTATGAAGCAAGAAGCTGATTTTCAGGCTGGTTGATGGAAGGTCTGAGACCATCTTGATCAGCAAGGGCCCCAATTCCGCCATCACTTCTGCCTTGAGCAACTTGAACTATTTGTCCTATTTGTCCAGGCAAATTAATATCTCAAGAGATAAAGCTATTCATGCACACAAGCCCTGGCAGGATCCAGGATCAGCAGCTACACAAACGTTGCTCTGGCAGTGGCCTCCTGAGTGTTTGTGGAAAAAATATTAGACCTTGGTCCTCTAAGGCACCTAGGAGAGAAATCCACATTGCTAAATATCTCTGAATGCCCAGAGTGAATGCCTGGTGTTTTGAACAGAGACTTTAAGGGCCTGGCCATGCCTCTAGCCACGCTTGTATCTCCTCCTTGTTTTCTTTCAGCCATTCGATGTTGGTCTTCACCTGCTCGATTGACTGACTTCTGGATGATTCTCCTGCCCCAGCATTAGGATATTTCTCAAAGAAATTTTCCATCTGGAAAAGAGAGAGATAAAGGATTGACATGAAACAAATAACGTTAACATTGGGCAAGTTGGTTTTTATGGGCAGCTGATCAAGTGCAGTTTTCTCCAGATGAAAACTTAATGCCCAGTGCTATAGCGCTGGGATAGCTTTACAACAATTCATTCTGCTGTGCACACTTGGAGAATAAAAAGTCAAGTTTTCCAACCAGCAGATTTTAACATATGCTGACTTAGAACCAGGAGAAATGCTGGCCCCATACCTGCCAAAGCCCGAGCTCAGTGTTGAAGTTCTGGGTGATGGTTACTATGCGACCAAGTGTTCTGTCATTGATAGTGAATCTAGGGGGAAAAAAACAAATGGTTGATGCAAAACTGTTCAAAATGAAAGGCACGAGTAATTATCTGAGCTTCTAACTGCAATACAACAAAACATGCACTCAGCTTTCAGTATTTCAGAAATACTTGAAAAATAGTGCTTCTATAGAATGCCTATACTGTCCTCAACTCTGTCTACTAGTGGAATGGTCTCCTCTGTCTGTTTTGTTTTTTCATTTTTAAGTTGTCTCGTGTTTGAAATTGGGTGTTTAAAGACATTAAGTCTTCCCAGGTCTTCCTGCTGTTGTGAAACTGAGCTGCTGAGCAACACAAATGCTCTCTGGTTTGCAGCTGTGGGCTCTCAGGTGTGTTCTGCTTCTGTGCCCCCACCCAGTGTTTAAAAGGGGAAGGAAGGAGCAGGAAGAGCAAGGGTGAGAAGTTTGCTTGTACCTCTGCTGCTTGCTGTTAATGCTGGAAGGTATTTAATGCTAAAATTGCCACTCTATACACTGTTTTCTCTTTATGAAATCTATAAAAAGGAAGCTCTACATCGGAGTGGAGACATGACTGACTACTGTAGAGTATTTCTGTTCAGTAACAAGAGATTTCTATGTGCTAGGTAGAACTTTTTATATTTTTTAATCACCATTTATTGGTAGTGGTCATTTAGAGAAAGAATGTTTTTTTGAGTATATAATTGTGTTGAGGATTTGTAGTTGTTGAATATGCTTTTGGTTTCCAAAATGCAAAGAAGCTGAGTTTAAGGATCAGTTGCTTTTATAGGAATTAAAGGACACTCACGAACTTTGCCTTTCTGGAAAAAAAGTAGAGGCTAGTGATTACAGCTGTGTAATGAAAATGCAGGAAGACATGACATATGGGAAGATATGCAAGCAGGTGTAGATCTAAAATTCCTGACAAGTTCCTCAGCATACCTGCCAACTAGGTACTCCCAGTTAAGCCGGATCCAGTCCCAGGCCATTGTTTTCCCATAGGTGTTATAGGAGATGTATCTGATGACTGTGAACACATCTTGGCTCTTGATAAGGCTGGTGTTGTAAACGTATTTCAGGTACCTAGGGGAAATCCAATAAGAATCAGTGTGACCCTTCCACGAATGGAGAAGGAAAGCAAATACGTTAATAATTTCAATGGAGGTTTAACTGACAGCAATGAGAATGCAATGCTGATATCTATTTCCAACCAGGAATATTATTTCTGTCTAAAGAATCTTAAAAGTGAAGTACCCCGATCTAAAACATAACTATATATCTATATATCTGTTGAACACTGTATCAAGAGATAGTAATGTATGGAAAGAGACCTGAACAGATAGGCATCTCTTGAGAAAAGAAGTGGAGTTTATGCATCTAAGTTATTAGAAAATATCCAAAAGCCATTATTATTTCTGTGTTTTAATCAAGTAGTGAAAACAAGGTTGGAGAAGAGAGAAAAACTCTCCCTGCTTTAGGAGCGATTATTTCCTGCAAGTTTGGGTTGATCTAGATAACTAATCCTTGTCTTCATCATGTCAGTGATTAGTTACTGAGTGGCTTTCAGTTATGGCTCTTGTGGCCACGAGAAGCTATGAGTACAGCTGCCTCCTACCACTATTCTAACTACCTCTTCCAGTTACTCTTCCTGAACCTCCTATACTTCCTCATTTCATCTTGCCTATACTTGGAAGTCTTTCAGGCAGAGACTGCTCCATTTTATGACATTGAGACAGGGCTCCAACACAGTGCTAAATGGCCCCAGTGAGGATGTCAGCCTGCAGCTCTGCTCTATTGTACAGCTAACTACATGCCAAGGTATGAGGCACACTTAAAGGAGTTGGTGCATCCCTGGGACGGGCAGGGCTGTGGAAGCCTTGCCTTCTTCCCCTGATTATAGAAGAAACATTGAAGAATAATTTCTACCTGATGCCTCACTATTAGGTAGCTAAAATTACACAGGGTGAAGGTGCTGTTGGAAAAGCTGAAGGCTGTTGATCACGTGCATGAACTACTAAGGTCAGCATCTTTCCACTAAAGGAGCAAGGACTTTTTCTACTAGAGCACAATCTCAGAGATGAGTGTTTGATAATTGTTCTTGAAAACGTGTCGCATTCATTGTGCTGTAATCTGACAAAAATGACTGCGCAGGAGAGAGGAGAGGTGGAGGAGCAAATGGTGAGTAGCTGCACCTCTAGGGGGAGAACAATCTTTGTGCATTTAAATCACCTGTCCAAAAGGGTGATGTTATTCACTGACGCCAGGCCGTACAGCAGCTTTTCCTTTTCTTGTGCTAATGAAGTTTCCTGGTATGTCTTGAACATGTAATTCCACGATGTCTCGTTGCCTGAGTTCTGCATCCCATAGCGGTATACCAGGAGTCGGAGATTCACATCAATGCTGGAATAATGGAAAAGCACTTTAGTATTCTTTCCCCTTTCCCGCTTCATACTGGTGAAGGATACCACGTGTCACTTGGTCACCAGCCACAAAACCCATGAGCACTCACGTTTGTCCTTGTAACCATCCCTCAAATCGTTGAGAAGCGTTGCTCAGAGATTCTGCATCATTCATGCTGCATGCAAAGTCTAGAACAGATGCACGAAGAAGCCTTTAAAAGAGAGAGAAGGAAAGAGAGATTTTCCTACTGCTTAGCATTCCTTGAATCCATCAAAAATATGATAAATAAAAACAAGAAGATAGTTCAACCTGTCCAGATGGCTTCCAGAATCACTCCAGCTCAGTTTATTCACAATGGGTTTTACCAGATAGCGAAAATATTCCTGGGGTAGAAAAAGAGATGTGATTGTTTGTATGGGTTTCATTAAATGGCAGCATATTTATAGTTTATTCCCTTTCCTTTTCCAAGCACTAGCATCTCTCAAGCAAAAAGTAATACAAACATGCAGCCTTTCTGGCTCACTGTGGCATGTCAAATCTGAACACGTTCACTCATTCTTTCTTGCAGCACTGATGTGCAGATAGGACAAAAGTCAGCCTGCTTCTCTCTGGCTGTGCCTCTGCCCCAACATGGAAGCCAGGGTACAGCAAGGACACGCTGCCAGAACTTCTTCCCAAAGGTAATCCTGACTTCAGGGCGTAGTTATTTTAGTGACCATTAAATCATGTTCAGCTTCAGGGCAGCTATCAAACCTCCTGACTGCCGTGCTGAGATACAGCCATCCTTCGTGCTGCGGACAGGTGTCAGAGCTCTTGCTGCCCTAGATGTACTTATTTATTGGGTGCAGGGCAGCCTTGACAAACAAACATCTGCACTGTGACTTACGGTGATGGACTGTAAGAATAATTAGGCGTAATTTCTTTCCTCAAAGTGCATAGACCTGCATTGGCAATCCAGGTAATTCAGAGAGCTGTGCCAAGCAGTTGCAGCATTTGTTCAAGAGTACAGTAACAAAAAATGATTCCTGATAGCTCAGCGACATTGAAAACCACTTGAACTTCAATATTATCACTACTACAGATCCTCAGCTGTCAGATCCAGTGGTCCTGTGCAGGAATATGTTTTTTTTGCTTCATCACCTGAAACCGGGGATAGAGATTTGTATCATCTTCAAACATGTCTGCGATGTAAGTCACAGCTGCTATAGCTCTATACCAAGGTAAGTAGTCTGTTTCATTTGTTAGGTATCTTGTGAGCTCCAGGGGAACAGAGTAATTCAAGAGTCCAGCTCTGAGGAAGGAGAAAACACAACTTTGTTATTTTAATGAATTTGGAGAACTGACTTCTTTAAGGATACTAGAACTCTGCTCACTTTAGAAAGTCTGAAATAATAAATTTTAGAGTGGGGAGGGGGGAACAGTCTGGAATGTGATCTGGGAGGTGCTTTCCAAAGAGACCACTGAGGATCACTGTTGGTCAATGCCAAGCTGCAGGAGCTCTCACTGTAATGAGAAGAATGCCTGTGTTGTACAGGAGCTCAGAGCACACAGCAGTGGGTAGCCCTTAACTGACTATGTTAAATCCTATCACACAAAACAAATTGCTAGTTCTGGAGACATTCTGGGAGGCTGAGGAGCTTCAGACTTACAGGCTGCCACAGAGATCACCCAAAGCTTATCTGTGTCAGCAAGGCTGGGTACAAGAGCTAGCAGGTTCTGAGCAAGATTGTCAAGAAGATGTGGTGATAACTTCCATGCTATGTGTTGTAGGTATGTCTCTTATATTCTGGACAGCTTGCTTCTTTGAGAGTGCTTCTGTCGTTGTTTCCTACATGATAAAAGCACCTCTTTCTAAAACTTCTGCAATTAAAAACCTTCTTTTTCCTCCACTGAGAGGGAGCATTTCTTTTGACTGTAGCAGTACTGCAAGTTATCAATGCACAGTCGTTTGCTCCTTTGAAAGGGCAACTTTAGGCAAAACAAAACAAAAAAGAACAAGTAAGACTTGTGATGAATTCAGAAGTTGTCTTTTGACCACTTGAGTTAATTTTAGTTAACAGAAAATTGGAAGTGATGCTGAACGACCTGTGGGGAATTGGTTTACCTTGCTAAAGAAAAGGCATCATCCAAAATCCCTGCACGGTCAGCAGCGGAAAAAGTCTGTATGAAAAGAGGAAGAGAGTGATCAAGAATACATGGATTATTTGCAGAACAAGGCCACCAGCCTTTACAAACCTCTGTGAGAGACCAATCAGACAGATTAATGTCATGGCATGGCACTCACTTCGTGGTTGTTGAGCAGAAGAGTGCTTAACGTGGCCCAGTTTTGGCTGTCGTAATTCACGCGATAGAATCCAATGTGGTCTGGATTAATGTTCACAAAAGCATTAGAAGATGAGGTTATTGTAATTCCTGCAAAACAAGCAAACAGTGATTAGTCTGTGCATCTTACATGGCACTGAACTCACTGGAGATGCCGTGATCCCGAAAGTAGTATTTGGTTTTAATGAGTATCAAAATAAGATCCAAACCTCAATTTCGTTATTTCTTTAAAATGGGTGTGAGCACAGGTGAGTTATTAAAGATGTTATGGACTGGATACCAGCACTCGTGTTAAAATAGTGAGTTGTGGTGATTACTTCAGGCCAGCTAGTTTGTAAAATTTAAAAGGGAGACCTCTGTGATTAGACCAAACACTGATATTGAATCTTTGTTTATTACTTATTAAAGAGCTGAGGAAGTTTACCTGCAGAGTCTGAGGTGTTGTAGAGAGTATAATTCGTTGAATTCCCCAGTCCCCATTTCACTGGTATATTCCATTTGTAACTGAAATGATTTAAGGGAAAGAGAATCACATCACATTTGAAATCAAATGCTAAAAACTAAACTCCAGTGTATGCTTTTATTGGGCTAAATGTGTAGATCATGTTTTATTGACCCAATTGTGTGTTTATGCACACATTCATCTACCAAATATCCCTTGTAACTCCCCTCCCCAGCTTTTTGCCAATAGCTGTTGTCTATGTTATAAAGACATTTCTGTGCTATGATACTCCATTCGGGCAACAAAATGTCAGATATTGCTGTGGTATGACTTGGGCAGTTGTATCCCCTGAAAAGCAAAACAAAAAGAGTGAAATGTCTGAGTGTGTTCTAGAGATGGAGAACAAAAATAGCTTGTCTTATGCTTTGTATTTATAAGACGTTCTCAAAATGCATCTGGTGGACTGAGAAAGGGAGTAGAGCAAGGTTTTGTCCAGAGTCCAATGTTGATGTGTTAGTCAAGTTACTACGGTAATTTGTGGATTATGTGCCTCAAGTTAAGTCTGAAAGCTGTACTATCTATCTCTGAAAATCTTTTTTGTTTGCTTTTTGAAAATCTGTAGAGCCATCAGGAGAAGACCCATATCCTTCTGAATGCAGCCTTCCCCTCCTGGTGGCTGTGCTGGAGAGGGTAATTACCCGTAACTCCTCTGCACAAGAGATGAATTTCTGGTGTGCTATGCTGGGTAGCTTATTACTATAACGCTGGAACATGCAGCCCTTTTAAGCAGTGTCTTCATGTCATGTCTGATAACAATCTAGGAGGGCACCCAGCAATTAATTCAGTACAAGATGATTACACATGGACGATTCACGTCAATATGTCCAGGGCTCTTCGCAGACACCGGTTAATCTTCCCAATGCTCACTTCAAACAAGTGGCTAAGGGTTATTGAACAAGTGGTCAAGTGTTAACAAACCTTTTTTACAGGTGGGAAAACTGAAAGACCTTAAGCAGTTACTGCTGGACAGTCAGCAGGACCTCTTGCCATTTTCATCCTCTTCTTCTCTGAGACAACTCTAATTCCTGCATCCAGACATGGTGAGGACGGCTCCAAGTTTAGACGTCAGGGCTGTAAGACAGCCACAGCACAGCCTGACCAAGACTGCGATGGATCAGTCAGGGAAGCAGGATGGCAGAGCGTGCTGTACACATTCTTGCACAACCACCTACGTAGAGCTGCTGAAATTATTAAGCCCTTTTGAGTAGTCGTCTGCTGTTAGCATATTACAGTCCATCCCAGGGAGCTTTTGCTTCCATCTTAAACACCCTGATGCCAAGTGCTACAGGAAAACGTGAGCCTTCTTTACAACCATGGATTAAGTCATTAACTTCCAGGAAATATCAAAATGAAGGCTATGGCATCTCCTGCTGCCTCCAGGAAGAAACATCAGCTATTGTTTTTTTTATCTTCTAAACAAAAAATACTGGAATAGATTTATACACTTGGCGTTTTACTAGTCCTCTTATGGAGCTAACTGCTATGGAATTTAGAGAGGTTATTGTTTGGCCAGAAGCCTCAGTATAGTGTTTTCCCGAGAGAAACCCATAAAAGATTTGTTTTTATTTATTAATGGCTTGGAAATGCATTTAATGGGGGGGAGGGGATTTTATTCAGTTTTCTTTATCTGTTCTGGAGATTACACACAAATGTTTTTCCTGAGCATCAGATGTGGTAGCTGTGTCCTCCCAGCTGTGCATATTGAGGATGTCTTCCTGTTGTGCTGTGCTGCAACTACACGTTTGCCCAGTAGCACAATTTGAAGAGAACAGTGTTTCAAACTGCTAGTTCTTGTGAGTGCCAGCCTGCAAGGGAGAGCTCTTGCAAGCCAATCAGGCTTGGAACAAGCAGGCAGCTCAGGATACCATCCCTGAAGGTTTCAGAGAGTAAAGCATATACAAAGCTTAGAGTTTTCACTGCTTAAATCAAAACCCTGTGCCAAGACACGAAATGGCTCTGTTCCATTTTGGGGTAGAATCTCTTCAGGACCTTCCTCACCCTCATCTGTGAGGCTGGAAGGGGAAGGTAACGACTTCCAGTGGATTGGCTTTTAGGCAAGGGAGTAAGTCTGTCCCAGGATAGCTAATATCAGCATGATGCCATACGTTACTGCAGGTTATTTCTAAGTCATTTATAAGCATTACGCATTCAGAAACAAATTCCATTATCACTTTAGGTATGGCAGGTGCCATACACAGCTCAGCTTCTTGGCAGGTTAAGGCAGGAACCATGCTGGGATTTCTGCTCAAGAAATGACAGATGGCAAGTCCTGAAGTCGGGCAAAAGCAGAATTCCTGAGTCTACTATCTCAGAGTGTAGTGCAATAAGTCAAGATTTTAACACAAGGAGGTATTGTTTGCCTGCAGTCTGTAATACCAGCCTTCATCTGGTGCAGGGCCGGAGTTTGCAGCTAGAGTTGCTTCAAAAAACTGCAAACTTCTGGGAGAAGTACAACATCACAAATACTTGGATAATAATTTCTTCTCAACTCTTTTGATACCTCTCCAGAACTGCCAATACTGTGGGCCTTCCATTGCTCAAGTATTTTCTTTTTAGCCAAAAACACAGCTATTTCTTCGTTTTTCCCTCGTTTCTGCTCTTTGTATTAAAATAGCAAGCAGAACCTAGTGGAAAGTTGCATTTGGGCAGACATAGCTCCTGAACATACAGGCAATATTTACTGGTTTAGTCGTGCCAGACAAGTTCAAGGAATGAAACCTTCCTACGTGGGTTATCTTCAGTCTCTTCCGCTGAAATATTAGCAAAGTGGCATTGCCTCAGAACTGGGTCTGGCTAAGAATATACACAATGCCAGCTTGGAGCAGTTGTTCCGTTACTCAGTGACATGGCAGAGCAGAGCCACTTTTCCATGCCGGTCCACCAATCCACAGGCAGCATTTGTCTCCCTCAAGTTAGTCATCTGATAGTTAATTAACAAATACACTTCTGTATAGTATCCCACCTGTGTTGGACAGGGGAGATGAATGTCTGCAGCTGGTTGTCTGGCCGCATAACGACCCAGTAAGGCTGCCTTTGACTAGATGACTAAAATCAAGCAATACCATCCTGAGCTAAACAGGAAAAAAATCTCTGGGTGAGGATCAATATCATTTTTCCATGACTGTTTTGCAGCAATTCCTGTTTTTAAGAGATGTAGAGACCTTATACTTCAGTATCCTATATATCCTACACCATATAGGACAAGAAAGAAGCTTACATGGTATAAAATACTTGGAGCATGGCATCTGATTTCTGGGTAGAGACAATTTTGTGGCAGTTTTCTTTACTCTGGCTGTCTGTAATTTGTGGTTATTCAGCAGATGTCTCACAATCATCTGAGCTGTCTGTGCATGGGAATGAGATCCTGTCAGACACTCTGTCCAATTTCACTCTGCTGTGTTTGAGAATGAAGCCCAAGGGCTGAAGCTGTCCCGAACTTGTAATATTTGCATCTAAATTCCTGCAAGTTTCTTTTACAAGCAAGCACTGAGGCTAAGCTGACCAAGAACGGGTATATCACTACCTATCTATGTATCAGTAAGAGAGGGTACGTGTACAGTATTTCTACCTGCTTTGGACAAATATTTACAGTAGGCTCTTACCCAAGATCAGAAGGAGGAGAAGAAGCATCTGCACTGGGATCCAAGAGAAAACGTTTCTGCCTGAATACCGAATCATTTCCCATCTCCAAAACAGGGTAGCCCATCTGCCTTGTCCACGTGTCCATCACTTCTTGCACAGGTTTGTTACTTGCCTGTGAATGATGGCAAAAGGCTGCAGTGAGAAAGCAAACTCAGGCCAAAGAGGGAAAAAAAGCAATAATCTCTGATAGAATTACCTAGAAACTTGAATGCAGCCAGGGGAAACGAGAAGCATGTGGGAAGGAGACTGGCCGGTGACATGGACAAGAGATATTGAGTGGTCTTTGAGGCTGTTTGCAAGCTCTAAGCTCTCTCACTTTTTTTTTTTCCAAGGAAGTAACAGAACAGGACAGGAAGGACATTAAGAGACTTTTCAAAGCCAGAAGTTACCTTGCAGCATGCCCTGCTGTAAGTGTGAGGGAGGAGCCACTGTTACCACCAGCAGCTGTGCTAATGTAAAGTCAGCCCATTCTGTGGACCATGAACTTCTGCTCTAGAGGCTGGAGCTGGAGAAAGCTGCCACGGCCTGCTCAGAGTGCTGAGGGTGAGGGAAGGGAGACAGGATCTGTATGTCCTGTTTCAGATCCAGTAGGTGACATGAAGATGTGGAGAACCAGAAAGAGCATGGCTGAGCAGGGAGAAGTCTGAGATCAAGGAAAAGGGAATTAGGAAGGAGACATAAAAGGGCTACTTGGGTTGGATGAGTGTCTGCAGTGAGGGAAGGGAAGTAAAGCATTGAGGAAAGGCCTAGTAGTACACAGGTGAGCTCTTAGGGGAAAATGAGATGGATGGAAAGAAACAGCCCAGCCATAATGAAAAGGAAAGATCAGAAAGTGGTGGCACAGAGAACAGCACCTTGGGGACTCTGAAGCTAGAGATGGAGACAGGCACCAAAATTACTTGGTAGCTGATAACGTTGAGAGCTTTCAGACAGATGAATCCTATTAGAGATGAAGGAGGGTATGGAATGCAAGTGTGTGGTGAATGAGGAGAGTTTTCACCCATCCCATGGGTCTGCATTGCAGGGAGGATGTTTCAGAAGCAGGCTGCTTGTTGGCAAGGCCTCCTTTCTCCTTTCTTATTCCACTCCTCACACTCTTGTGCCCAAAATGAAGAAATAATATAAACCTGCTAGAAATAAGTTGTGTTGGAATATACTGCCTAGCATATGGTCTATCATGGGCAGAAGGGCTACAGAATATGAAAAGTTTAGGAAATTGAAATCAGTAGGATGAGATCTGAAACTCCTATTGGCGAGGGGTTGGACTGTTGCAAAACATACCGCTTCCAGAGCTTCCCAAAAATCTTGCGTCTTGGCGTTCTGGAAATGGTGGTTCTTCAAATACACCTAGAGGGAGGTAGAAGACTGTGAAAATACTACCGGCTCTTTCTTCTTCACCTATGAAAATAATGTGCATATTCAAATAGGATCAGTGGTACAGAGCGTCTGTGGGTGGTGGTGTGTTGAACCTGGAGGGACTTGTGTGGACCTGGACCACTCCAGGGACCTGGAGCCGCTTGTATGCTGGTTTATTTCTCTGTCTTCAGCAGCATTCACCACACAGGGTTCCTACAAGATATTTCAGGAATGTTTTAGGCTGTTCTAAATAAAAGAGATCTGCTTCCTTAGTTTCACAAATACAAGAGGCAAACAGTTGCTTTAAGCAATGCTTCTGGCTTTGTGTAAGGTGAAAATATGGAGAAGTTCCTTGGAGAGATACTGAAGAGGTCATTCCATTGAATAAAAAGAAGCATTTTCTAGCGATAATGTTGTAGGTGGGAAAGTATTGAAATACTTTCAATCACTCACAATACGGTATGATTGGTTTATATCTACATACACACTCCTACACACATACCTACATACATTTCCCAGAAGAGAATTTCCCTTCTTATGAACTATTGTTATAAATATATCCATCTCAAGGAGAAAGCCAGCAAAGACCAAAATAGCATTAGGGGAGACAAAGTTGTTCACTGAAGAGATATTTGTCTCTGTGCATGGAACTGCCCAATACATCCATCTTGTGTTACCGCCAGGTTAAATGGATCCATGTTCATCTGAGAAAGTTCCTTTGCGTGTACCCCATGACACTAAAAGGCAGCACGTTCCAGTGTGACTCATTAGCATGAAATATATTTGCACTTGAAGAGCTCTTTGTATTTCATTTGAACGGACACCAGAGCATCCTGTTGCAAGTTTCTGGCTAATGAAAGAGGTTGGAACGATTTCACCAGCTGCAGACTCGGAGTGGAAGCAGGGAAATCCGGTCACCTCTGAGCTGTGATCAAAACGGATGTTTTAAGAAATAAAGATATTTGGCTGAGTGTCTGCCCTCCTGAACACTGTTCCTGTCCTGCGCCTTGCCTGGATGTTTAACGTGTGCTTTCCTCTCCAGTTAGCTGGACCTGGTGAGGTTTGGTCAGTAGATGGTGCTGTTTGTCTCGTTGTCAGCTGTGCTACCTACGTTTACGTTTTGGAAGCTCAGAGAAAAGAGGAAGCATTTATTTGTAAATAAATAGAGTAATAAAGTGGCTGCGTTTTTCTGTATTGTAGAACTGTCCTGAGTGAATATATGAAAGGAAAAAGCAAGGAGAAAGCAACTTTCCTGTAGCAGCCCATAAATGTGCTTTCCAGAAGGGGAGAAACTAAGAACATATTTGCTAAATCTGCACTGTAACTTTCCAGGGACATCAGGGGTCAGTTCAGGGGAAAGAGCAGATAATCTTATTTCTGGGAGGGCTCCTTTCTCCTACTTTCAATTTCTGTAATTCTGTAGCACCACATTTTTTCCTCCAAGAGAGAGGGCTATGGAATGGATAACACGTAACTATTCTACTTCCCATTACCTCTGCTCCCTAGGGCTGGGTGCTCCGGCACCAGGGCTCAGGGCACGGAGGAGCTTACAGCTGTTAGAGTCTCCCTGCACTGCTGCCTTGGGTGGGTTGGTTGCTCGAAGCTGCCGACATGTTTTGCAGCAGGATGAGGGAATCCTAGCTGGCAACAGGCTAAACACGGGTTGAAAAGGTTTCTCTGCTATCAGCTGCCATGGATTTAGGCCCTCGCTGGCAGACAGTCAAATCTTCCTGCAGTTCACATTCCTGTTTTGTGGGAGAGTGGAGCTTCCCCTTGACATTGTCCACTCAGCAATGAAGTGAGCTAAATATTCCTGCTACTGAGACCAGAATCTCTCTGGCCTGTTTTGATGTCACTCCTACCTGGCACCCTTTCTGGAAGAGTTCTGGCGTAATCCAGTCTTGAAGCATCCTGAGAATCGATGCACCCTGAGGACAAAGGGAAAAGGAAGAAGGTCATTCCACAGGGCTTAAACACCGGATTTCCATTCACCTAAAAAGCAACATGTGAATGAATGTTTCATAAAGCAAAAGTAGAAACCATCCATCTGACCAAGGAAGTGGTTTTTCTCATTCCTTTGTGGCACTGCACGTCTGCCTGCACAAACCTAATTCTGCTCGTCTTTAGCAGTGACCAGATGCTGACCCCTGCTGCTGGGGGGAGGCTGTCCCACTGCTCTGCTGGTTCCTATGAGCACAGCTCCCTGTTTCACTTCTAACAGATCAGGGGAACCAGCCCCATCCAGCCCTGCAGCAAGAAGTGAGTTCTGCTGAATGCCCAGCAGGAAGGGAACCAAAATCCTGCGAGGCTGGGGCATGACATGTTGGGGATGTCAGCTCCAGATTCAGCATGAGCTCTGTAGAGCACTGATCTAAGAGCTGTTGTCTCTGACACAGGGGAGAATTGGGATCAGAGAAGTGCCAGACTTGGGTGTCACGGAAATAAAGCAGCTAGGACCTTGAAAGAAGAAAGAAACAGAGAGAATACAGGTGAGAGAAGTAGGGAGCAGCATGGGACAATGAACAGTACGGGTGAAAAATGAGAATAACCAAAAGCAATGCAACCCAAATCTAAAACGCAAAATATGATTTTAGGATTAGTATGTTTTCATTTTCCCAACTAAATCAAAGGGCAGCCTAATGCTACGAATGGTTTAAAAAAATCCAGTTTTCCTGTGAAAACAAGAATATTATCTGAGTTCTCAGTAAATCCTGTCTCCCCTATTTGTGCTTCTGAGAATAAAAAGTTGGCTGTGCTTGTCGTAGGAGAGGAACTGTTTGAACAGAGATGTCTCAGAGTGCATTCCAGCTATTGCAGAGTCAAAGTGGCCAGCAGATGACTCTTTTCTGATACAGTAATGTAATACATCTGCCGTGAAAAATGTTCAAGAAATGATTAAGTAAAACTTAGAACAGATCTCCATTTGTTATCGTAAGGCTGTTCGTGATTAACAGAGATCGTAAGGCCAAGTGTATGCCGTAGGGCATCTCAGTCCTTCAGCTTTATCATCCATTTCTTATCTGTTATCACCTTTTATAGACCATCTCCTCCCATTTATATTAAAAACCGGAGGAGAATTATGCACTTGTGTAAGCATTTGGGGCGAGCAATTTCTTTTGCTTTGAACTGCAGCGTATCGTCAGTTGCTGCATCTTAATGCAACTGCTTTTCAGTCTTTTCTCCTGCTCCTGTCCATCCTCTAAAGTTGACGACAGAGTGCATTTGAGAAAAATTCCTGCTAACAAAACCACTAGCTAAAGGGTTTTCATAAACCTTCCCAAATATTTGAAAGAAAAGGAAGTTAAGAAAGTGACCTTGACTTGAACAGCTGACCTCTTCTGATGGTGATCTCTCTACTTCTATGAGCGTAATGAGTAATTGCTAAGCATATGACAGGACTGCACGTGGTGGAAACGTGGAACTTTTAATCCCAAACTTCTTCAACTGGGAGGTTCCAGAGCTGTGGGGCTCCCAAGAGAAAATTTCCAGCAGAACTCTTAAATATCTGTTTTCTGAAAATGTGATCAATGCTTTTATTCCAAAGACAAAAAAAACCTCATTATTGTTTTAATGCAGTCTTCCACATAAAGGAAGATGGTTGAACTGGCACGCAATTATGTATATTAATTGTGCATTTGGCAGCTCTACTCTAGCAGAGTTTTCCTAGTGTGTAATGCCACCCTGACCATGGAGCAGTCAGAGGTTCATTTACAGAACACACTGCAATGGTTCCACCAACCCCGTGGCATTTCATTAGACTCTCAGGGTTGTATAAGCCTTGTAATTGCTCTGGTAAAGCTAACGGAGAACGTTCCAAACTATGCTTTATTTGTTTATTGATGAATATTGCCATGAGGAGATTGTTTTTATAAGAAAAATGCTAAAAAGAAGCCAAAATAAAACCAAAAGCAACAAGTTAGATTTGTCATGCATTTATACATAAATACCAACAGTAACTTGAGCTAAATCTACGTGAAGACTTTCTCATTCAAGCCAAATTATATCCCAAGCCAAATTATATCCTGAGCAGTCTGTTCCCAAACAATGCACGAGTCCTCAAGTGTTTTTGCTTAAAAAAATAAAAAAAAAAAAAAAAAAAGATTTAATGTAGCAACTATCTAGGCACAAAGAGATGAGTTAAAGCTAGGATTTTTTTTCTCCATTGTTTTTTCAGGCCACGCAAAAGTGCGTCCCTTGCTTGGCTCACCAATAAAATACATCTTGGACCAGTGTATTTGATTTAACTCTGGATGTCTCTTGACTTTTGTTAGCTTGATTTAAGAACATCAGTGTTACACAACACAGGTTTTCATATGGTTTATGATTTGACTGTGAGGCATTTATGATGCAATAAATACTGATTGTACTGTTGGACAGAAGGTTTAACAATTGGAAACAGAAAACTGATGGAAATGGATAGATCAAGTCTAGCTAATAAAAGTGATACCTACAGCTATAGATTTTAGCTGAAGCACAACTGAGCTAAAATCAATGAAGTGCATACTTTTTGTTTAAAGGAACAAAATGAGAACTTGGGAGGAGAGGAATGAGCAGGGCTTGGCAATGGCGGATTTTGGACGTTCCGTGGAAGCACCGGATGGGAACCACTGACAATCCTAAGGAAGCTGTCAACGCAACCATGGTGTGTCAGGGCCATGCACAATGTGGTATGGGAGATGGCTGATGGCTGAGCTGGTTGAGCTCTGTGACATTCAGGGAAATGTGAAGCTCACATCTCCTGCTTGAGGGGCAGTGCCAGTAGAGGCCGGTGATAGCCCGTCTTTCCTACGGCTTTTAGGGTGCCTGGGATCCTGTGAGTAAGACTAAAAAAATTACTTTCCTATTTTCACTGCTTGATTCTCTGCCTTGCTTCCTAAAAATAGAAGTTGTCGTGTCCCAGAGTTCCACTGCAGAAGAGACAGAAGGGACACATGGACATCTGCCCTCGCATTAGACTATGTGGCTTGACTCAATTGGGCTGCATCAGCACATAAGGTGAAGGGAGAGGGAGGTGCTTACTGATTGGCTTAGGATAATTTTAAAACTGACAACTGTAGCAGAAGATGCTGCAATTTCCTTGCTCCTCTGTCAGCAGGTTTGCATGGCACACAGGGGCTCCTCTCGCCATCGCTTTTGAATGAACCATCACTGACAACTGCAGGGGACAGAGAAAAGCTCTGTGCAAACACGGCCCACACTGGCTTAGGAACCACGACTTTGAACTCTGCTGGCTTTTATCTCCTCTCCTAAGCCTTCACTTCATTTGCAGCCAAAGTCCCTGTGGGAGGACAGCCTACCTTACTGTAGGATATCACGTCAAACACAGAGGTGATTTCAGCTGGAGATGACACGTCGACCACAATTGGGTGGGAAGAAAGCAAGGAGTCATCCTCCATTACGGGAAGCACATCATCAATTAAAACCTGTTCCAGCTGTGAAAGAGAAGATGTTAGAAGGGAAACAAAGACAGGACTGTACACTTCACAAAATGTGTAGCTTGAGCTGCAGCTTCTCTAGGGGGAGGCATTTGGAAATGGAATGAAATTTCACCTCCTTTTAAGAAGGCTTGAAAATTCATGCTTTACCTCTGAGAGGGCAGGGATACGTTTTTTCCCTTAACGATGATAAATCACCTTTTGCAAATCCTGTTTCCCATGTGCATCATACTACATAAAAGCTCTCAATAGGCATAAAAGGAGCCTGTGTTACCAATTTCAGAAATGTGACGGTATCTCAAAGCATTATGGGCTCCTCTTGCAAAAATGGAGCTGTAGAGGATGGGAAGGAGGGAAGAAGGAAGCAGACTTCTCCATCCTGCTGGCGATTAACATTTTTTTAAAAGATTAAGTGATCTGAAATCCTCTCACTTCATAACCAATATTGGTGAAAAAAAAAAAAGACTAAGTCTCCATTTAGTTTTCCACTTCTAATGCTCAATAGGATGGAAATGCTGAAATGGTGCTAGGTCTTAAATGAACATTGTATCTGCATATGAAAAGGGGCTTTAGATTCTAGGCTCAGTAATGAAAGCTTTGTTTACGTAGGCAGCACAACAGATCTCCTGCTTCCAAGTGCAAAAGAAGTGATGCAAGAAGGATTTTGTCCTCAGTCTCACCTAATAAATGAGGAGAGCTGTCTGTGGGGCAGCAGGTAGGCACTGCCTGCTCCAGATGTCTCTAGACTTGATGATGGGCTCATCTCATGCAGCACCTACCCCACTTCCTCCAAGGACGTGTGTTGTGTATTTTCTAGCAGCTAGAGTGTCATTACTCCTGGACAGCTCGGGGAAATATGAATGCTATGTGCCACCATGTTTGTTTGGCAGGGGAGGAAGGAGAGAGCAAGCAACCTCCTTTGCTCACACACTGTTATCATTCCTCAGAGCACAACGCGTATTGAGGGCTCGCCACTTTGGCTGCAGCCCCCGGAAGCAAACAGAGTTGTTTTTGCTGCACAGTTAGCACCACGGGCCACCCACTGTCACTGCCTGTCTTTGTGTGGTGCAGGTTAGAGGTACACTTGAGTTGGAGTGCCAAAATGCTGGCAGCAGATAGATGGTGGGGGGGCTGATTTCCTCCTCTCTCACGCTGTAGAGGCAGAGCTGGGCTGCCGACCCTCACCAGGCTTGGTCGTGATACTAGGAGAAAACTTGTGAAGAGATACTACAGCCCAACCACCTAAATAAAGGGGCTTTTCCATCTTCCAGGATTGGATCTTTGAACTACCTTGCAAAATCTCTAAGGCTCTGCATAGAACCCACTTAGGTATTGTTGGCCGTAACAATAACCGAGTACTTCACTCGCTTGTTAAAAAGGATGACAGTTCCCTGCAGACTAAAACTTTACAAAGTTTACTTGGACTCGTTTCAGACTGTAACACAGGGAGCTAGAAAAGTTTAAACCAACTTTTTCTTTATGTTGCACTGTGCTATGTTGCTGCTTTTTTTTTTCTATTCAATACATTCTAAGACCTCATCATCTTTGCCTAATTTTTATGCCCCTCTAAAATGCTCCCCTCAGCCCTGCCAACCCTCCACAAGACAAATAATTACCATTTGCCAATCTGGTTCTGCAACATTTACTCCCAGGAACTCAAAGTAACTGGCAAAGCCTTCGTTTAACCACAGGTCATCCCACCAGTCCATGGTCACGATATTTCCAAACCACTGCAATTACAAACGTTGAAAGATGTAGTTTTAGCCAAGCAATAAATGCACATTCCCATATCTCACATCTCCACATGGTACATTCATTTGTTTACATTTCTTCCTGTTGCCAGATGAAAATTATCCTAATTCTGGGGTTTTAAATCAAAATTCAGTCCTTGCCTGATGTGAAAACTTCACTGTTATTATAAAATTACACATTGCTGGAGAGATTGCTAACGATTCATGTGCCACTGAAAATATTTTTAGTTTCTTCCTCTTGATTTGATGATTTGTGCTTGCACAGATATGTTTTCAGACAGCCTCCAGAGTGTGTGGCTGTCCCTGTTTGCTTGCCCAAAAGAGACATCTGCACATGCAAATTAGTTCCTTTAAGACGTTTCAGACAGATTTCTGTAAGCTGGCTCACCGTCTGGAACCAAGCATCTAATTTTCTGAGAAAAATTCAAAGTTTTGGTACTTCAACCTCTCACAGGGAACGGTTTTAGCAGGAGATTTTGCAATCAAGGTGTGAGCACACATAGAATATCTCGAGACAGGATTAATGAGAGTGTTTTCCTGATTCAAGAATTGCTACTATGCATCGGAAACGCTTCAGGAGGGAGCTGTGTCCTCGGACATACCTGGTGAACGAGCTCATGGGCTATGACAGCCGCCACTCTCTGCTTGTTGGAACTGGCAGACTCATCGGGATCATAAAGCAGGTTCGTTTCCCTGTAGGTGATCAGCCCCCAGTTCTCCATAGCACCTGTCCCAAAGTCTGGAATAGCTATTTTATCTGCATTGAAAGGAAGAGAACGTGATTACTACCTTTAAGCCACCCGAATCGCCCTCTTTCTGCTTATTCCCAGCCAGTTTTGCTTGGCACATGCGGTTCTGGCTTACTGCTGTGGGCTGCAGTCCATAACCTAGCATCACCCAAAACTCATAGTCCTGCCTTGGGGATGTGCAGTGAACCACCTGAAACTCCCGTAGCGTGATGAGGCATGTCATCGTTTGTGACCCTGTGGTATTAAAAATATTTATCAATGTGTTCACTAGAGTAAATCCCCTGTGAGGAGAACTGCATCTGCTTCTGCTCCTGGCAATTTGTGGGGTCACTCCTCCATGGTCAGTAATCAATGCAGGTTTAAATGAGAATTGTGAGCAAAATTGGGCTGGCGTTTCCTTCTGCAGATAATGACCACAGCCTCGCTGTGTGGGTGAGGGAAGAAGTACAGGCGGGTTTAAAACTGAATAGAACAAGCAGCCCTTGCTCCACCCTGACAGAAGACAGGAATTAATCGTTTTAATTTAAACAGCTTGATTACAGAATCAAAGCTGACAGTCCGGCAAGGGCTCCACGGAGAGTCAAAATGAGGATCACAAGGAGAATGGCAATGCCTGAAGCCATAACTCAGTGAAGTATCTCGATAAATATTTTGCAGAAACAAATTTGGTTCATCAGGTGTGATCTAGATGATTTCTAATACTGAGGGAACAGCACAGTAAGCCGGGAATTGTGATCCAGCTGAGGTTAGTAAATAGTGTGACGTACTCCCTGGGACTTTACATCTTCACTTATCTCATTGCTGACTTTTGCCCAGAGATTCCCATGGAAGAATCACAGAATCACAGAATCACAGAATTGTAGGGGTTGGAAGGGACCTCAAGAGGTCATCGAGTCCAACCCCCCTGCCAGAGCAGGTTCCCTACAGCAGGTTGCACAGGTGGGCGTCCAGGCGGGTCTGGAATATCTCCAGGGAAGGAGACTCCACACCTCCCTGGGCAGCCTGTGCCAGGGCTCCGTCACCCGCACCGTGAAGAAGTTCTTCCGCATGTTGGTGCGGAGCTTCCTGTGCTCCAGCTTAAGGCCATTGCCCCTTGTCCTGTCCCCACTGACCACCGAAAAGAGGTTCCCAACCTCCATTTGCCTCCCGCAACTAAGATACTTATAAACAGGGATCAGGTCCCCTCTCAGCCTTCTTTTCTCCAGGCTGCACAGACCCAGCTTACTGAGCCTCTCCTCACAGGGGAGATGCTCCAGGCCCTTTACCATCTTTGTGGCCCTCCGCTGGACTCTTTCCAGCAGGTCCCTGTCTTTCTTATACAGGGGAGCCCAGAACTGGATACAGGGCTCCAACTGAGGCCTGACCAGGGCAGAGTAGAGGGGGAGGATCACCTCCCTCGACCTGCTGGCAATACTCTTTTTAATGCACCCTAAGATCCCATTGGCCTTCTTGGCCACCAGGGCACACTGCTGGCTCATGGCCAACCTGTCATCTACTGTTTTAGCTCATCATGTTCCTCTGCTGAAGTCACCAATGACTCCCCTGCTTTTCCCCAAGTCACTCTGAAATAACCATGCCAGGATCTGCTCGTCTGTGAGAGCTGCTGACTGAGCTGTTACCGAGACCAGCCCTCCCACCGTGACCTTTAAGAACAGCACAGGCACCATTTTAAAACACCCTGAGATAGTATCATCAGGCAGCAACCAAACACTTTCATGCTCTGTTTTCCACCAAAGCGTTGGGACCAGTAGGAGAAACAGAACCACGACAGTGAATTAACAAAGTGAAAAACGTAAGTGCTAACAATCACCTAGCTTTGGAAGAGAATAGCTCAGGTTGAAGTACTCTTCAAAGAAGTCGAAGACAATTTTTGTTACGTTGGCTGCGTATTCTGCCGTGTGCAGCTGCTGCGGCTGGGCGTAAACTCTCAGCTGTGAAACAGAGAGAGACAATTAGAGCAGTCTTCATTGGGAGGAGCCAGCAGGTGGCAAGCACTGGAAAGTGACTTAACTTGCACACCTGCAACACTGCAGATTTCCTCCAGGAGTCTGGCCTGAATGCTGAGTTCTGTTTCCTGGCACAATTGTTCAAAGATGTCATTTTGTTTTCAAATGTCAAATGAAATTTTTTTCAAACATTGCACGTAAGAGAGACAAAGTCAACGCAATCTGGGCTTGCTGCCCACAGTGTGCCTAAGCTGCAGGACTGGTGAGACCTCTGTTCAGAAGCTGATGACAGCCATCTCCCCACCCAAAGCTTGGGGCAGGGCCTGAGTTCCAAGCAGCCAAGGCCTGGTTTTCTCAAGAAGGAAACCTGCACAAGCACACCTGAAGGAAATCCACTTGATCTGGTCAGCTCACTGAATTGGACGGACCCCATCAGATCCCTTCAGGAGGCACATTGGTAGCCTGTGTGCCAGAGCTGAACTGCAGTGCTGTGCTTGCAGGAGCTGCAGGCCGTCCCCTTCCCTGTCCCCCAAGATCTCCAGTGCTGAGAGATGTTTCTGGTCTTGGGATAACTGATCCATCTTTTTGTGGGCTCTGTGTCTCTTATGAATGGGCCACGTTCTTCTGGCTGGCTTGGTGTGGCTTGTTTGCTCCTCAGTGCTGGCTTACAGCCAGGCATTTAGGATCCAAAGGAGCTGCCCTGCACCAGGAGCCCTCTTTGAGCCTGACAGCAAGTTGGTTTCAGTAGTGTGAAATTACACTTCCTTCAGCAAGAGGGGAGGATGGGAAAGTGATCAGAAATAAAACAGGAATGAGAAAAACAAAACCAAAAAAAGCTTATGAAATTCAATCGGGAATCCATCCCAGCCCGGGGATTTCCCTCAGGGTCAGTTTGCAATCACAGTCTGTAATTTCCACTCCAGTAAGCTCTTTACCCAATTTAGCAGTCTTCGGTCCCCTGGCTGATCCATATTAATGGGTTCCAAAACCTTCAGCGTGCACTAGAGCTGGCTTTGGGTTTCGTTTCTGTGATCTCCTCTGTGACTTTCCAAAGCAGACGTTTGGTGCCTGGCAGGTAACCAGCTCAGGAGCACTGTTCCCTGCTGTGGGCACGTTCTCCACCATGGGCTCTGTCATGTTCTTCATTAGGGCAATGATTTTCAGAGCTGATGCAGAGTTTTTAAACAATGTGCCATGGTGTGAGATGCACGCTGTTGCTGTTTGTGAAAGTAATATATGGATCACACCAGTACTTCCTGTTGGATGGATGATTTATTGCTAAAAATTTATAGAGCAAACTATGGAATCTTCTCAGCAATCAGCACATCTCAGGATCTCATTGCTCGGCTAGGCTTCAAAAGGTTTTGAATTGAACTATTTGGTTAGGAGAAGGACTTTCTTAACATCTTATTAAAAACTCTACATGTAACCTGGCTGTATGGGTAAAAAGAAATTTTTAGTGATGATGTTTGTGTAGCGTTCTTAATTAAGAAGTCTTTATACTGGTTAAAATATGTCCATACTAAAAGAAAGGGAGCAGTTATGATTTTAACTTCACTTAAGAACCAAGTTTCCCAGTGCAGGCAAGTCCTCAGACATTGCTTAGTGAACAGCATTAGTGAAATATGTAATAGCCAAAGCCTGAACTTTTCTCTTTTCTGATCTTTCTTCAGGCAATCGCTGTACTGAGTACCCCTCCACACACCTGTGTGCAGACACACACACATGCATGCACGCACTTTAATTACCATGCTTAACTGAACACTCCCTTCTCTCTAGAAAAGCTACAGACACTCAAGAACATAACGAGCTTTGCTGTTTTGCTTGGGGATAATAACAAGTATTGGCCTCAGAGACATATTCTGGAGTGTGGCATGGATAAGCAGATAAGAAGTGAATTTTTACATCTAGAAAATAGTTTCCTGCCTTCTTCAGCATTCATGTCTTCAGCATTTCTTTTTTAATTTTATTTCTTCTACAGCACTGTTGTACAAAAGTTCTCTTCACTTTTCTCTCAGGTGACAAAGGATAGGATGCAAGGAAATGGCCTCAAGTTGCACCAAGGGGAGGTTTAGGTTGGGCATTGGGAAGAATTTCTTCACAGAGGGATTGGTCATGTGTTGGGATGGGTGGCCCAGGGCAGTGGTGGAGCCCCTGTCCCTGGGGGTATTTGGGAGGCATGGATGTGGTGCTGAGGGATATGGTTGAGTGATGGGATGCGGTAAGTCAGGTTGGTGGTTGGACTTGGTGATCCTAAAGGTCTTTCCAATTCAGATGTTTCTATGAATCTAAAGCTGCACAAATTCTGTTTGTTTTTTGCTCTTTTTTTTTTTTTTTTAAATATAACTAAACTTTAGAGAATATTTATTGAGGCCAAAGAATCAAGGTCCTGCTCCTGACAATGAGTGGAGCAGACAAGCCGAAGAGCATCTTGTTAACAAAACTGTGCAGCTGAGTGACCTAAATCTTTCTCCTAAGCAGCAGGTAGCTAAGAATATTGCATCATGATCTCAAGCCAGGCTCCACTTCCTTGGCTAAGTGTAATTTGGCCTTGGTTATTTGTCAAGAACTAAACCAAGTGTCCAGCATGGTGCTAGCAGAGGTGCTGAGGAGCACTGTCCCAGGAAGTCTGCTCAGTACTTCGGAGCTTTCTACAAGGCAGATTTTCACATCAGTGGACAGCCTGAATTTGCCATACTTCTTCAGATAGAGAAACTCAGGAGGAGCTTAGCTTGCTCGCTAAGGGAAGAGTGACACGGCTGGGGCTGTGCTCCAGGCTCCCCATCCAGCAGCATCATTCCCTCCAGAAGAGGGAAGTGCTGCCAGCTGGGCTGTGGGAGCACGTGGGGCACTGCTGGGGGGCGAGGAGGGGAAGCGTTCAGGGCACACACCACCCTCTGTCTCGGGGGGAAAGATGATAAACCAACAAATAACCCACAGTACGCTGAGCATCCCAGGGTAGTTCTAGGATAAACAAGGAGCTTAAGTTGAGGAGCATATCCTTTTTAGGCTTTCAGGTCAAAATGCAATAGAATGGCTTAGCTGCTTATGCCTGATCAGCTGCACCTTCAGAAGATTTTTATTGAATCCAAGCCAGAGCTGGATTGGAACAGTTGTGTCTGTTGCATCTAAATCTAGGAGCTAGATGGAACCCATGGATTCAGACTGAAACGCGCTTCATTAGGGCACCTGCCAAATACCCAGGCAGTTCTGTACCTATCAGTAAAGTACTCACCCTGTGGCAGCTACCTTTAGCCACTGCTGCAAAATAGGGAATATTGTAGCCAGCATGCAGTTATACATAGCATTGTATTCCTGAATCACCATGACTGTAAGTAGGAAAGACATCCCATGCAGTATATATTCACACCTTTTAACCTTCAGAAAACTGCAAAGTACTGGTATGGCCTGTGTATCTCTTGTTCCCTTGGATTTGTGCATTCCCACAGGCTCTGGGCTTCAAGTCAAGGGTGAGATGAGAGCACTGGTGCTCTTTCCTCCCCCATGTGCCTGTATGGGAGGTGCTGGTGGGAGCTCACTGATGGCAGGAAGGGAAAGACTGCAGAGTACAGGATGTAGAGAAGATTGGAGGGACCGCTGTGAACACCTAGTCTGATCTGCTGTGTGGGGTACATTGTAAGAAAGGGAAAAATCTTGTTTATGCTGTAAAAAGAGATAAATCCTTTAAAAGAAAAATGCAGATCATGGTCTATCTGTCATGGGAGCCGTATTCAGGCTGCAACAGGACTTACAGGTATCCCACTAGCGGATGTTCTCTCCACCCAGTCAAACTGGTGCACTGCAAAGCAGACCAAGTAAGTGCTCATGGGAACTGACTTCTCAAAAGTTGTCCGAGTCCAGCCATTACCCAGCGATACGGATTCCTGCAGAAATGCAAAAATAATTAATTTGATTCTGAAATTGCAAACACATGCAAAAGAGGGTATAACGTTTTCACGAAGGCTGCAGCTACGTTGGTATGATAAATCACCTCTCCAGATTCACCTCACCTGGCGTCCCATTTGTGATGGCATGAGCACAGACCAAGTGCACAAAAAAGGGACTTTGCTTTTCTGCACCAAATAACTTTACCTGCTTCTAATTTTGCAACAAGGATTTGAAATCATTCACGTGCGTAGAAATTTTGCCAACAGGAGTTTCCTAGTGTATTTCAATGTGGTTTGCTCTTGAAATCGTTGCATAAAGTAACATCCCTGGGCAGATCAGAGAAAACACTGGATTCTGCCCTGCTGTAAATATGTGCATCATGCAGGTGTCAGGGAGTGCAGAGAGTTGGTCAGGGTAAGGGCTGCACTGATAATGCTGCCCTAAATGTGTTAGCACTGACACTTGGTGGGTTCTTTACATGTACAAAAGGCTTAGAGCTGATCATAGTTTTTATTTTGTAAACTAATTAGAAAGCATTCCAAGTTTTCTCAGCTGAACTATATGAACAAATTCACTGCCTTTTTTATGCGATTCGTCCACTGAATAATTATTTCTGCTATTCATGATCTGTTATTACCGTCCGATACATTTTTGTGCTTCTGTTTGAATGACTCAAATAGGAGAAAAGCAAACAGTGTATAAAGGCACTGAGCTTCTACTAGAGATACAATGCTTCATGAGATTCATTTGTTATAAATACAACATAAATAAAGCATACACAGTGAATGTTACCAGTAATATGGTTTCATAATTCTTTTCCCACCGACATATTAATAATCTACTTTTCCACTGTTTGTCTCTAATTTAGTATCTTCTGTTCCTTTGACAAAGTCAGAACCTTGCTGAAAAAAAGTTAAACAAAATTCACTCCAGTGAAAAACACAAATGTACATGCCCTGATTCTGCTGGACTGATTTTGCCACGTGGATTATAAAGCTCCACGCCACCAAAACTGCTGCAGAATGTGCAACACAATGTGCCCTGCGTTTACAAACTACTGCTACATCCAGTGAATCGAATCCTTGGAGGTCCTTCACTACAAAGAACGGAGCAACCAGCCTTGTGCCCACACCACATGAGAACTGGACCTGCTAGCACCTGGTAGTCAAACCCCAGCGTGAACCCAGGATAGTGTTTCCCTTCCTGTGCTTGGATTTTAGCAAATTAATTAACAGGCAGTAGCTAGTTTGAAAGCTTTTTTTTTTAATGTCCATTCTAGAGACAAGATCCACACCTGAAGACGTAGAGCAAATCTCAAAACCCACTAAATTCTGAAAACATCTTGTTTTACCCCCTCACCTCCCATGCTGGTGCCCTCACTTGTCTGAGGTCTGTAAGGAAAGGCACCAATAAATGCTCTCCTTTCATGTCCGGTTCATCCAAGCACCTGCTTCTCTTTTAGGTATCATAAAAATATTTTTAATAACAATACGCTGGAGCTTTAAATTTGTAATGTGAGGCAGCTGTATCAGATTGGTCATAGTTCTCTCAGCCACATTGCAAGTGCATATTTAAGGTCTGGGGGACCCTTTAAATAAAACAGCACACAGCAAAGCAGATTTTTGTTTGTTTTCTGGGTGGGGAGTGATCGGGAAGATGCAAATGTCAACAGCTCAGAGGCTGGAAGCTTTTTTTTTTTTTAAACTTGGCACATTATCTCCCACTTCAGAACATACTTGTTAGAAATTAGATATTGGACTACACATTCAGTTAAGCTATTCATTAGAAGCTGTCTCAGCTGAAAGCCATTCCATCTTCTTCCAGATCGCCCAGAGGTAGACAATTGATGCCATTGAATTTCATTCCAAACTTGGAATTTGACCCAGCAGATCCAGAAATAGATTGTTTAGAAAACTGCAGTCCTGATGGACTGACAAGTGTGCACACCCATGAGCTGACAGATGGGATTTTAGATTCTGCGTCACTGAATATAATAGTACTAGACTTTCTTGCTAGCAGGACCCTTTGCCAACAGGTCATGACCAGCAGGCCCTTGCTGTGGAATATTACGTAGTTAGTGATTATTATGAGACTCCCCATCTGGGAAGCAGCTGTCTTCCAGAGTATTTCTTTTCAGAGTCCAGCTGGTTTGGCTGAAGAACCCACCATTGCCTAGACATGGTTGGTAAGGGATGCTCATCTAGGCTGTCTGAAGAGAGGGCTGGCTAGCTAAAGACAAGACACACCTCATTTCCACTCTGGATTTGGCTCTGTACTGCTATGTTGTGTGCTGACTGGGAGTCCTAACCAAACAACCAGTTGTATTTTATGGAATATTCATTAACCATTAGTTTTGCAGTGCCTAGGTGGTAGAGTCTGCAAACATACAAGGACCTTGTGATCCAGAACCATTCCACGTAGGCAGTAGAGCTGGGAAATACATACCTGTACGGGCATGTTTGCAAGTGCTCCATACGTGTCTTCATGGATGATAGATACGTTGTACGTTGCCTTTTTGTTGGGCTCGTCAAAGCAAGGAAATGATTTCCGTGCATCTGTTGGCTCGTGATCAGTAGCTGCAATGCTCCTTAAACAAACAACAGAGTGGCAGGTTGTTCTAGGCCTTCACCGCATGCCTTTTAAATTTCATCTGCAATTTATAAGTATTTAGCAACTTCATGAACTAAAATCAAGTACAAATATTTTTGTGTACTTGTCCATTCATAAAAGTAAGTGAGATAGAAATGCACAAGTCGACATCGTATAGACACATGGAACATGTATACCTCAACATCTGTCATCATCATCCTCTACGGTTCAGAGCAAAAGCTAAGGACGATTATTCATCACGAAATATTCTTAGGAGCCAGATAATAAGATAAGATATGTAAGATAAAGAGATAAGATCCCCTCCTGGATGTTAAAAACTTTGCTCACCTTCCTGATGAACATTCCCTTTGTTTTATGTGCCTAAAATAAACTACTGATGATATCACCTAGAAAGGAAATGTAGGACCTCATATAAGGATATTTACTTCAGTGGATCCATGTGTTGTTTACCCACTAGGGTTCATCTTGGGATTGGAGTGCTGAACACTTCCAAGAAGACACCCTGGAATTGCTTAAGTGCACCTGAAACCTCACCCTGTCTGTGTGTCTCTTCCTCCTGATGCTGTTACACTGCCCTTATTCCTGTAAGAAAACTGCTGGGGAAAGCATGGGGAGCCCAGGTAAACACCCCAGCACAGAACTGATGCTGTGGTAACTGTGCTGGGAATGGGGTTAGCTGCCTGACACAAAAACAGCTGGAGGAACTAGGCAACAGGGGTTCAAGGCAAAAATAAGGAGAGGGTTGTGAAAGTTCGTGTTGTGTGCCTGCTTCTCACAGTGCTATCGGGCTCCCCCAGTAAGGAGCTGCTTAGTGGCAGAGCATATTCCCTGTGATTAATGGTGAGAGAGATCACAGATGCTTCTTCAATTAATCTGGAATGTTGGGCATTTTCTGACAGCACTTCTACAGCTACTCCAACTATATTAAGGTAGTTTTTCTTTCCAAAAAGTAATTAAAAGTGTACATCATAAATTACAGATCTGCAGCAATCCTGCAAGCTCACTTGACAACCAATTTTTCAATGCTCCTGTTGCCCTTGGCTTTTCTTTGTGTTGCTTAAATACTAAATGGGTCGTTAGGAACTGGTAGCAGCAAGGTTCATTTACAAGCCCGTTGGAGGTAGTATGTCTGGATTATCACCATTCGTGTTCAATGGAACAGTAATTCTAAAGTTCATGGGCAGAAAGGATAATGAGCATCCACCTTAACATAACTTCAGGCTCAACAGAATGTCTTTTGCTTGGTAAATGGCTTGATATCACTCTCTCCTTTAGGCTGGATTTGAAAGATGTTGCACAATGAAGTGAACTTCAAGTCTTCAGGGCAGGGCTTCACAGCTACTGCTTAAAAATTTGTCTATACATTTTGACACAGCTATATCTTGTTCCTAAAGACTGATAACACTGTGATAGCTCTCCTGATCTATAGGGTGATCATCTGTCCTCATTTATTTGTGGAGGCAGACACACCAGCAGCACAAAACCTAGGCACTACCAATCCTCTACGAGAACTCCAGGCTGTGGCATGCACAGAAGTAGCACTGGAAACATGAGTTTTTTTCACCCAGTCTTTCCTTAAATTCACTTTCATTGCTTCCTTTGAGAAAATGTTGCTCCTGAGATGCAGGAGTGCCACTTCCTCACAACAACAACAAAACCTTCCCTTTCTCTAATCAATACAATTCTAAATGCAGGTCTTCTTATATGTAAGAGGTATGCCCAGATGAGCATTGTTTTACAAGCCTATTGTTCCACTCTTATGGAGCGCAGATGGAATTGCTATAAAATGGAAACCATGCATTGTCACTAACAATAATATAAAGTCAAACTCAGATGTCTTGACATGTTTGTATTATCTGTAATATCTAAGTGAAAATAAAAGGAGGTTTTAGCATGTTTCTTGGGAGGAACTAGTGAGCTAAAAGAATCACTAATACCAGACAAAAAGTCTTGTTGTGCTCCTTTGCCCACAAAACAGCACAACTGCGATATATTCATGATCACTGCATCATGTATAATAGGGGAAGACTGTTATTCCTCTTCAATGGGGAATCAGTGCAATCAATGGGGATTCAATGGGGAGTCAAATGCACAGAGACAGAGGAACAGCTTTAGGAAAAGGCTTCAGTGCTTACAGCTGGACTCAGGCACCCCCAGGAGGATCTAGGCAGGTCTATGCCTAAAATCTTCATCTTCAAAGCCCCTGCTTTCCAGCTCCCTACCCACTTTTTTGCATCAATTTAAACAGCTACGTTCCCAAGTGATCTGCAAATCCACTTCTGGGCATGTCCAGAAGTACCCTCGTCCTAATGGGAATTGTGCAATCTCTCTGAACATGATTTGTGAATGAGGTGTTTTCCCTCAGCCTGAGGGAGTTCATCACATGCCTGCACGTTTTCCATAAAATGTGGGAGGTTTGAACCTAAGCAACAGAAGAGCCTGGACTTCTGCCCACTTTATAAACAAAAGGCATTATAGCAATGCTTTGGCAAACCTTTGCCCTCTCAGATAGACACCTGGGACCTCTGCCCACCTTGTAAAAAAAAGTGCATTATAGAAATGCTTTGGCAAACCTTTGCCCTCAGAAATAGATAGCTCCGTCCTGCAAGCTGACTTTCAAGGCCACTAATTTCCTCAAAAGGTCTCACTGCTTTTAATATAGCCCAGAAAGGATGAGGGAGTGGGTTAATTACCAGCTGGCTCTCGTTTTCACCACAGACCCCTTCTCTGTAACATCCACTATTAGAAGGCTTCCTTGACTTTTGCTGTTTGTGGTCACTTGGGTTGAAATTTTGCAAGGGTGATATCTGCCTCAGGCAAAAGTAAAGCAAAAAGCTAGCTCTAGTCAGCATTGTTTTTGAGTAAAAAGCCAGGGGAAAACACATTTTCAATTAGTAAGAAAACCTTCCCCTCACGATCCTTCCTGAACCTGTCACAGAATCGTAGCATCATTAGGCTGGAAAAGACTTTTAAGATCATAGAACCACAGAATGGTTGGGTTGGAAGGGGCCTTAAAGACCACCCAGCTCCAACTCCTGCCATGGGCTGGGTGCCCCCCAGCTCAGGCTGCCCGGGGCCCATCCATGGCCTTGGGCTCCTCCAGGGATGGAGGCATTCTTTGGGCAACCTGTAATCATCAGCTCCAACCAAGGCACCTTTGAGCCAGAGCAATATTGAGGCAGTAGATGGAGAATCAAGAGGAAAAAGGCTGGCAGGGGTTCAAGCTGTTCTCTACATGGATGCTTCCCAGATCTGATAGCTGTGTTTACATACAAAAAACGAGTGCTTGCTTTTCTCCTGCCTCTTGGATTTGCTGCTGGTCGTGGCTGTCACTGCTGCTGCTCCCAGCATCGCCAGCCAGCAGCTGGATGGAGCTGATGCAACTCTCAGGCATGACACCATTGTCCCAGGAGGGCAAACAAGTGCCTGGAAAACAGGCCAGTGTTCGGCTTTTCGTTCCTGCTACCGGGCCCTAGAAGAGTCCAGCCAAGGTTATCTTCTAGACGTAAAGGCTGGAATAAGTCGCTTCAGAAATGTAAATATTGTATAACAGATGGCATTGTGTCCTCTCCAGATGTCAACTGAGGAGAATTGCCTCAGCATGGACTACGGCTTTTTCAGGCTTGCTCCTTGAAGCAGCGCAGATCTGGGAAGTGAAAGGGGTTAAACAAACCTGATTTTTCAACAGCTATTGACACGTTAAGAAAAGGAGCTGGAGCACAGAAACTCCAAGCTGAGGATAACCTTCATAGCTTGGATCTCCCTAGCTCATAATTTAAACCAGCTGCAGGAGAGAAAGAGTTTGGACCTTCCTCGGGCTTGCAACATCAAGGAGGCATGATGTCAGGAAAACTATCACAAGAGCATTTCACACCAAAACTGGTACCTTGGGGAGTGGCAGGAGACAGTGGTGACAGCTGTGTGCCCTTTATTGGTCTGCAGCAATAAGAAACAGGCCTCAGTCCCCCTGCCCCTCTGAGGCAGCATTCTGTAAAGCTCAAGGGTAACCTGGGACTGGGAGAGTTTGGAAAAGGTTTTCAAAGTAATAACAAAAGCTCCCAGCTCTCCAGCCCACTCTTGTCAACAGCCAAAAGGTTTTATAATACAACATCTTCCTTAGGGGAATGAGAAAATTAAAGAGCAGCCCAGAAATGTCAGCAAGTTGGTGAGAGACAAGACTGAGAAGCTGAGCGAGTAGGGACAGAGAAGGAAGTTTAATAAATAAAAGAAAATCTGCTGTACTTAGTCACTCCGTCCTCAGTGTAGGTGGTCCTATAAAAGCCAACCAGGGAACCATTCAGCCAGCCTTGAAACTTCAGGGTGAGTATGTAGGGGTCACTTTCATCAGCGGCAGCGAGCTCCGTTTCTGCCCTCATCACTATGTACTCTTGTGTCTCGTACTCAAAGCAGTCATCCAGCAGGATCTGCTGCCCTGAGGATCTCCTGAGAGTCGGCATTTCTGTGACCTTGGTCTCCCGCAAGTGGAGCCACAGGTGGCTGGTGGATTGGTCCAAAGCAATGGAAATGCTGACCGTCCCGGTGTAGATGTCCGTCTCCATCTCGGGCTTCACTTCCAGGTCGTAGTGGAGAGGCTTCATGTAGGTGGGCAGCCTGAAGTTAGTCCATTCTCCAGACTCATCGCTTCTAGCAGGACAGGGACTTGCATCCACTGTGGGAGGAGAGGTTGTTGGCTGCTCTGAATCATCTGTGTACTCTGGAGATTGCTGGGATGTAGATTTGCTCAGTCCCACGCCGAGCCCCACGGCCAGACCTACAACTGCCACGACGCCGCAGATGACAGCCACGTGCTTGGTCTTCATGCAGTACTTCTTGGGCTTCTTGTCCTCAAAACTCATGCCCTCCATCTCAGCTCCCGGCTCTGCTCTACCGCACAACCGCACAAAGCTCGTTAGTCACTTCAGCCCCAGCTTTTGGTAAACTCAGCAGACCTGGGTTGCACGTTAATTGTGTAGCTCTAGCTGTCCTCGGCCTCTCTCCCCCACCTCGCTTTCCACCAGGCACTCAATTAATTAAAGATAACACGCGTTCAGAGGAAACATGAATGATCACAAGGCGTGCAGCTGGGCAGAGAGACTGAGGGAGCCGGCACAGAGGAACATTGTTCCTGCCGCGCTCCCCTTATAAGCAGCACAACCCCACCCCCAGCCCCTCCTGCTCTGCCCTGAGTTAAATATAAAACAGTGCTATGTTAATCAGCAGTTAGGGGATGATCAGATGCCAAGGCTCTGTCAGCAGCTTTCCAAAGGAGCTCGCAGATAGAGGTGTAGCTGCTCCAAAACCTCATCCTTTGCCACTATCTCTTCCTTTCTTTCTAAGCTGTGTCTTGTTTGGGGTTTTGAGGTTATGGTTCTTTTTCCCTTTCTCCTCTTGCTAGCAAAGATTTCCTTGAACTTCTACCCTCTAGTTTGTGAAATGACATCTCCGAAGTCTCAAAACTCCAGCAAAATCACATGCATCTTTCAGGGCAGTTTCAACCATTTCCTCTCTTTTCTAGGCTCATTTACCTTTGCTGAGTAATTTGAAGCAGTCACAGGCAGAAGAATGCACAGTGGGACAATAAATCTTGGTCACTGGCTTTAAAACACATCCTATTCTTCTCCTTGTCTCCCAGGGCCAGTTTTCCAGGAGATTGCTCCTGGCTGTGCATGCACGCAGGCAGCCTGGGATATTCCTGGTCAGTGCTGAGAGGGACGCTGCTAAATAGGCAGTGATGTGATTAATGCCCTGAAGATCTAACTCAGCATTTACTGCATCTCATCATAATGCGGTGCTTCCCTGAAACACATTCACTGAATAGAGCCCAGCTCTGCCTGGAAAGCCCTGCGAAGTGTAACGCCTTGCTGATCTTGCAAGCAAGGTGTTGCCAGTGCAGTGCCAGACCGAGCAGGCAGGAGTCTTGACCTCGTCTGACACCGAACTGAAGGAAAACAAAGCAGAACAGAAACCTCAGCCCTCAGCTCTCTTAACCCTTTTCCTTCACTTGCAGAGCCTATTGTGGTAGATTTTAAATCAGGCACATCAGTTTGGCTTTGTGCCTCCAGTTTTAGCTTATAGGGAGACAGATTGACATCACTCTTCATATCTGTTACAATCCTCCCTTCCTCCCTTCCTTCCTTCCTTCCTTTTTCTTTCTTTCCTTTCCTTTCTTTCTTTCCTTTTTTTTTTTTATAAAGATGGATGACGTTCACCTGGACAGGGAGATGCAGGACCCCAGCTCAGGGAGCACAAGCTGACTCAGGAAAGGGCAGACTTGATCCAGTCTCTTTAGAAATGAAGCCTTTTAGCCTTTTTAGAAAAGAATCTACTCACAAGCTTTCTAAGTCTCCCTTTGAAATATCGCCAGCCGCCACCAGGAGCTTTAGCCACCCAGTCCACATCAACACTTATAGCACAGCACTATTTATATAGCTGCTTGTTTTAAAGGCAAAGTTTTCCATCAGGAATTGAGAAAAGAAAAGGGTTTGCTTTGTTTTGTTTTACAGAGCATCAAGTTAACTCTTACTCAGATATTTTCAAAAGTGAAAAACCAAGACAAAAAAAAAAAAAATGAAGCAGAAAACTAAAAATCTGTTTCATATTATGTCTGTTTTTATTGTTTCCCATTTCTCTCTCATGATCAAAACTAGATATGACAAGGGAAACCAATGCCCTTTAATGGATTGGGTAAGAATTTAACTTCTAGCAACAAAGCCAGCACTGAAGATCATGGTCTTAACATTTCAAACCATTTCTGTCTTTGTTTTGTTCTGATTGGAAGTGACATGGAAACAGAATGAGAATAGATTTTAAATAAGACGTCTTAAGCCAAAGCAGACAACAAATGATGAGACAGTAAACGTGTCTTGATTTCAAGCATACTTCTTACATCAATCTGATTTTCCTCCTCCGTAGCCAAGAGGTTTTCTGTTACATTTTTAATCTGGAGATTAAAAATGCTGTTTAAGCCTATGGGTTACAGAACAGTTTATTTATTTTAATTATGAAGAGCCTAGTAGATTTCTTCACTGCTCACAATGACCTCCTTCAGGGAAGAGCTAGAAAACCCATCTGGATGAGCTGGGCCTAAGCAGGAAAATGTATGTATTTCTTATCCTAAGCATTAAAAACAACAGTAGCTGTAATGGCTATTACAAGCTAATGAGTGCAAATGTATTAGCTTAACAAGTAGTGGAGATTTTTGATGTCTTCTGCCAGTGGAGAGCAGTAGGGCAGTTATACACATACTCTCAGCATCAATCTTCTCTTTGTAAAATCTGAGATTCAAGCCTAGCTGAGGCCAAAAATAAGCATATATATGTATATATATGTAAAATATGTTTCTGTTAGTGGTAGTTGAGCACAGGCTGGTCCCTCCTACATCAGAAATACTCTGCTCCTGGCTGGCACTATGGGGCAGAGGAAACAGCAAGCAGCTGTGCTAAGCTGCCTGGATGCCAAGACGTGCAGGAAGCAATGACCCAATATGCACATCCAAAGGTGGGACAGAGCTTGAGCTATCAACTCTGCAGAAGCAATAAATAATTGCAGAGTGCCCAAGGGTTAGAGCTCTCTCTGCTTGGCTGACCTTAACTAGAGCAGGGCAGGGAGCAGGATCTGCTGCCCTGCAGAGGAGGTCATGCAGACCAGCACTGTGGCCCCTCATCAAAAAGCTGAAGATATTTTGTCTACGCTCTTCCCACAGGTCTATGGTGATGAATATGGAAAGTGAAAGAAAGCTCGCCCCGAGCCACTTCTGCATAAACCATAAGCATGTCTGTTTCCAGGCAAGCAATGCTGGCTAAGCGTGGAGGGCTTTCAATTGGTTTAGTTTAATTTGTAGAAAATTGGAAAGGGGTTAAACCAATCTTATCAGTCGCCTAGACGATGCTCATACCTGCTGTCATTTCTTTGGTGTTGGTTTTGTGTGATTCTGTCATTTTTAATTGTAGCAATTCCACCTCGAGTCAGGCTTTGGGTCTCCATCTGAACTGGAATTACTGCATCATGTTAGCCCTGCCCCTTCGGCTGCCTAAAAAAGAGGGGAGTGTAAGGTCACCCTGCTCTGCCTTGACATTGCTGGTGGGGACATGTGCGTGGCCGTGGGAGCAACATCCAAAGATCTTTTCAGACAACTACCAAGAATGTAAATGCATCCTAATTTTTGTCCCCCAAATGGTCAGCCTTTCACTTTCAAGACCATTTCCAATTTTAAGTTCAGAAAATGGAGTAAGATTTCCGCAGGAGCAGCAGTTGCACGGCCTGCTGAAGGCTTCTGGGGAGAAGTGACACAGACCCAGGAACTCCTTAACTGAATCTGACAGTGAGCAAAGAGCTGCTCTGGAAAGCGTCAAAGACATGGAGGTAAACAAAGTGTATTAAAAATAATAATAAAAATCAAATTCTGCGGCAAATCACAACAGATGAAACTCCCCCGAGCCAAGTCCATCCTTGGAATAACACAACGTACTCACTGGGCCCGTGCCAAGGATGTCTTGGCTCCCCGTGTCCAGAGATATTAAGGCAATGTGAGGGCAGCAGAATCAAAGGACCTCTGATTCCTGCCTGTTCCTGAGCTGCTCCGGCTATGAAATTATGGGATGCCATAAAAGATGGAGCCCCTCTGCCTCCGTCAGGAACAACTTGGCTCTCTTTACACCAAACTGACACTCCTCATTAGATCTGTGGCTGCAGAAAAAGAAAGCGTGAAGCAATCTGCTTTAGTGACTGCTTTCTGGCAGAGCTGCACTTGTGAACTTCGCCCTGCGGCTCTCTTTCCCCAAAAATTGTTTAGGACATGAGAGATGTGAAACTGACCATGGTGTTCCACCGGGTCACAAGGGAATTGTGCCAGAAGTAATTCCCTTGTGCTGTATTTTCTGTCTGTAGTTACTGATCTTGTCTCCATCTTCAGCTTCGAACACCCTCTAGCGACCACGAATCCCCCAGGGAGTTCTCCAGTCTCAGTAACTGCTGCCTTAGGGTGGTTCTTGTTTCACTCAGACTTTTCCTTGACAATTTTATTTTTTTCTGCTAGAAGAGATTAAAACACTCAACCCTGCTCTCGCAGCTGTGAGCACTGGGAGCATTTCTCCAAAAGTTGATATGGAAGTGCTTGAGAGGCTGCTGAAAGAGCAACAGGATACAGTAACTGTAAAAATAGTAGGTGGCCTAGATGAAGATTAAAAATTTGGTCATCCTGTAGTATAATAAGGAGACTAATACAGCTTTCATGGGCAGTGGGTTTGACACAGATTACAGAAAAACTTTTCCTGCTAACTTTTCATCTCCCCTGTGGCATTCACAGTGGGAGGACACAGGTGCTGCTCCTGAGCTTCTCATGCAAGACTCTGTTCGCAGAACAGCTGCCTGAGAAGGTCTGGTTTCCTCTGCTGTATAAGCTCATGTGGTCCTCTGCTGCTGAGGAGGCATCAGAACTTGTACTGAGTCACAGGAACATTGCTCGTGGGACTCCTGACACAAAAGGAGTGTTGTAAATGAAAACAAGTCAATGGAAGCAAAAACAACTTCAAATTTTTGATCAGTTGGAGATGCAACGTGAAGGGAACTCTCTAGCAATGTGTATTGAGGTTACTTGCAATACTGTTACTTCTGCATTTGCCCTTGGTTTCATTTTCTTGTCCAGGGTGATGGAACTGGTAAGACAAAGCAATTGCAGTGGCATGAACTTTCCTTTGACTGTCATATTAAAAAATAATAATCCTTTTTCCCCTTCGTAAACAGGATTGTATCTATATTAAGGCATTTGAAAATGAATTGAGATAGGAGGATGAAAGAGAGTCAACAACTAAAGATCTATCTCCTTTCCCTTGCTCCCTCTGAGATAAATCTATTTGCCTGCAAAATGGAAATAGAACAAGTTCTCTCTCAAGAACAAGCTTAGTTTTCATCAGTCCTCACCTCCCTGCTGCTGCAGTGGCTGAGCAGAGCATGAGACAGAGGTCATTCCCCTGTGTCATGTGGGTGGGGTACCAAAGCAGTCTAAAATGATGGCAGGAGGAGATGACAGCAAAAAGCAGGATGTCAGTCACTGAGGTTTGCTTGAAGTGGAGATGAGAACAGGCAGAGAGCAGGTGTGCAGTAAACCTTTCTCTCCAAAAGGGTCAAATCTCTGCAGCTGCAGATTTTTTTCTGTATTAACAGAGATTTCTAACCGATCATCCACCTCACTTAATTCTGAATGATCCTGGCATGCAGAACTATCTATAATCCATTGTCAAGATTGTCACTCATTGTTGGTGTCACTTGTACAAACGGGATTCACACACACTGTTCATGCAGTGAAGGAACTCAGTTTCCAACAATAGATATTTGTCCTCTGGGCATTGGGAAAGCAAAGCTTCTTGTTAACTTGTGAAGGCATTGGCTTCCTGGAAGCTGCAAACAGCCTGTAAACTGCAAGTCAAGGAATAAAGGTGGGATCTTTGGAGGGATCTTTGGAGCAAAGGAATGTCACAAAGCAGAGGAGGGAATTCTAAAAAGAAGGATGGCTCGGAGGAGCCTGTAGGCACTGCACCAGAATAAGAGGATACCTCCAAGTAACAGGTTTGTGTAGGCACCCCTATGCCTGGTCATGCCATAGTCGAGTACTTTGATCTCTGAAAGCGCTGTAATTCCATCCAGTTCTGCAGTTAAAATATTCCAGAGGCTGGGAACCTGAGGTTATGAGCATTAATTCCTCAGCCCAATCCTAGGAAAAACAGATGGCTTCAGAACTAGGATTGAAGTCGATTGACTGACTGCCAAGGAAGTTCCTAAATCACTCGGTTCCTCAAGCTGGTGAGGGATGATGAAGTATGTGCACAGGAGTACCAGTTAGCAACCTTGCCTGAAAGGGATTGTCATATCAGGAGGAGGGATTTAACACGAGTAACATTTACTTTTATCTTGGTATTATTTGGGTGTCGTGTCCTTCACAGCAATGGCTAGCCAGATCTTTCAGCACAGAAATGTTCTAAAAGAGTTTGTTCTACTTTAGCAAACCCAGGTTAACCTGGGAATAGAGTTTCATTGGCCAACAGCTAACTCCTCACATCTAGATTGATTCTTTTATTGTAAGCAGCAGCAACCAAAGCAGTAGGAGTTTCTACACAAGGTTGAAGACAGCTTTATTCTTCAGACACGTAACATTTAGCTTGTATGCAGCAGTGCGGCTTGCCAAGAGCATAAAGGAACAGACCAGCAAAATTCAGCATCTGGTAAAGATTACACTAGGGGGAATAAAGGCAGTGAGACTCAGGAGTTCCTTATCTTACAGATGATCAAAATATTTTGTCTTCTAAAACCATCTAAGGAGCCACATCCTTTTTGGTTCCATTTGGTGCTGGATATAGAGGCTTAGACTTGGAAATAATCGAATACCGTCTTTCTCTATGTGGACCCAATTCAAGGTTTTAATCTCTTGTCCAGGACCTTCTCCGCTGATAATCAGAGCTCAGGTGACTTTAGGTTTTATGTATTGATTCACTTTTAAATTCATAGGATTGCTGTCTCCCCTTTTCCTGGAGGAGCTGAAATACTGGTGCTCTGTAGGATGGAACATTGTTGTACAGCCAAGTGCTTCCTGCAATGCCTTCCTTTCCTTTCTCACTTCAGTTTGCGCTTTTCCTTTCCCTCAAACCTCAGGGTGTGGGTTTTGTGGGTTTTTTGTTTGTTTGTTTTACCTCTAGCAGGGATTTTCCTTTCCTAGAAGTTCTGGCAACAGAAGCCACAAAAATACCAACAAACGTAAGAAACAAAAACGAATTTGAAAGACAACTTGTCAGCTTGTGTTCCTAAAGGCCATATAGGAGTACTTGCATATGGTGTTTTCTGCCTATTTCTGCACTCAGTAATGTTTCCATTTGCTTCAGAGAGACCAAGAAGCAGAGCAAAGAAGTTCAGGCTCAGGTTTATTGCCAAGTCGGAGGGGAAAATTTAGACGCAGGATGATGTAGATTGCTTTGTCTGATCTGGTGGTTGGCAGCCCTGCCCACAGCAGGGGGTGGAACTGGGTGATCCCTGAGGTCCCTTCCAACCCAAGCCATTTCATGACTGAAGCTCCTTCCTCACAAAACTTTTCTCTATTCATGTGCTTGCATTCAAGAGCAGCCTAATGGCTTAAGGCAGAGCAGAGTCTTGGTCCTTGCCCAGAGAGTACCTCTGTTGGTATCAAACGTGGCAAAAAGATAGAGCACTAACATGAAAAGGGAGGAAGCAGTGAAGTGATAGGACAACTGTATCAGGTAGATATGTGCTATCTGTCCTGATTATTTGCCATCCAACACATAGTTCTTATAATATGTAATTCATATCGCGCAGCAGCCTCTCATTTTGTTGACTGTCATCTCATAACGACACAAGCCTTTAAATGAAGCTTTCTTTAAACTATATAGTTCTGTTGAAGTAGCAGCTCAGCTGAGAAGAGCACTTATGGAGCTCTCAGGCAAGGCAATCTCCAGCTGAATTATCAGAACCCGTACCTATGGTGCAATCAGCAGCATTCTGTAGATCTGCTGAGTCACTCTCAAGATCAAAAAGTCAAAGGGCAAGGTCTTTTCACAGAGATTTACAGTGATCTTTTTTTTTTTTCAAGAAAACAATTGTTTATGGAGCACATGCTTAAGGCAATAGTGCAACGTTCCATCTGATTAATCCCCCTTGCAACTTTAAGCCCTGTATCATTATTCAGAAAGGAAATAACTTTTTTTTTTTTGAGAAAGATGCACTACTACAGTGATGCGCAACAACAAAATCTCTGACAAATTAGTTAATTTTAAGTTTATATAAAAAATGTGCATCAGATTAACTATGTTATAAGGGTATGCATTATATATTATTATGTTATAAGGGTATTGGGATGCAGCGATCATGAGCTAGTGGAGTTCAAGATTCTGAGTGGGAGAAGTAAGGTTAAAAGTAGGATTGCTACCCTGGATTTTCGGAGAGCCAACTTCGCTCTCCTCCGGGGCCTACTTGGAGGGATCTCATGGGCCAGAGTGCTTGGAGGTAAGGGGGCCAATGAGAGCTGGTTGATATTTAAACAGTACTTCTTTCAAGCTCAGGATCGGTGCATCCCTAGGAGCAGGAAATCAGGGAAGGGCGGCAGGAGACCGCCATGGATGAGCACGGAGCTCATGGGCATGATCAAAGAGAAGAAGAAGGTCCATGAAATGTGGAAAAAGGGCCTGTCCTCTTGGCAGGAGTACAGGAATGTTGTGAGGGACTGCAGGAATATGACAAGAAAGGCCAAAGCCCAATTGGAGTTTAAATTGGCAAAGGAGATAAAGGATAATAAGAAGGGGTTTTTTAAGTATGTCAACAGTAAGAGGAAGCCTAGGGAAAAT
>WBMW01006467.1:165353-177029 GCA_013396635.1 Penelope pileata | reverse complement strand
TGGCAGCCCTGCCCACAGCAGGGGGTGGAACTGGGTGATCCCTGAGGTCCCTTCCAACCCAAGCCATTTCATGACTGAAGCTCCTTCCTCACAAAACTTTTCTCTATTCATGTGCTTGCATTCAAGAGCAGCCTAATGGCTTAAGGCAGAGCAGAGTCTTGGTCCTTGCCCAGAGAGTACCTCTGTTGGTATCAAACGTGGCAAAAAGATAGAGCACTAACATGAAAAGGGAGGAAGCAGTGAAGTGATAGGACAACTGTATCAGGTAGATATGTGCTATCTGTCCTGATTATTTGCCATCCAACGCATAGCTCTTATAATATGTAATTCATGTCGCGCAGCAGCCTCTCATTTTGTTGACTGTCATCTCATAACAACACAAGCCTTTAAATGAAGCTTTCTTTAAACTATATAGTTCTGTTGAAGTAGCAGCTCAGCTGAGAAGAGCACTTATGGAGCTCTCAGGCAAGGCAATCTCCAGCTGAATTATCAGAACCCGTACCTATGGTGCAATCAGCAGCATTCTGTAGATCTGCTGAGTCACTCTCAAGATCAAAAAGTCAAAGGGCAAGGTCTTTTCACAGAGATTTACAGTGATCTTTTTTTTTTTTTTCAAGAAAACAATTGTTTATGGAGCACATGCTTAAGGCAATAGTGCAACGTTCCATCTGATTAATCCCCCTTGCAACTTTAAGCCCTGTATCATTATTCAGAAAGGAAATAACTTTTTTTTTTTTGAGAAAGATGCACTACTACAGTGATGCGCAACAACAAAATCTCTGACAAATCAGTTAATTTTAAGTTTATATAAAAAATGTGCATCAGATTAACTATGTTATAATGGTATCTCTGCACAAGCTCTGAAATCAGAGTCACCTCACTACAGCTGGAGGCTCAGGAGGTGTTTTCCAGAAGCCATGCATCTAGTCTGGTCTGTAATATCTGTTCTTACACGGTTGTTCAAATATTCAGATGTGGCCTGCAGGAGGGAAAAAATGGAGAAAGAGCTAAAGGTAATCAGAAGAGGCTCAGATCAACACTCGTTGCAGTTGCTTTTCAACACAAAATGCTCTCAATAGAGCAATACAAGTGACTTTATCTGCTTTGCTCAGGTGAGGGATTGTTTTCCTGAGTCACAGCCCCCTGTAAGGGGTAACAGCACAGCCAGTGCTGGAGGGAATGCAGGGTTCCCTGCCTTGCTTTCAGGCAGACTGGCTGCAGTTCCACATGCTGCACAAGCTGCTGCCCATCGTTCTGTGGCAGCGTTCTGGCATGCCCTCAGCTGAGACTCCCAGCTTCACATGAAGCATTTAAACAAGTGGCCCAGTTCTTAAAGAGCTTGCTTGGGAACTTAAGCACTCAGTGTAAACCTGACTCTTCAGGAAAAAATGAACAAACAAACCCCTAATTTTAACATAACAGTTTTGTGAAGATAAAGAGGATTAACTTTAAATATAACACATTCAACATCTGCTTTCCAAGGTTATCCCAAAGGCTTATATATGGTACTTGCCACAGCTCCCGGTTCCTGGAGTCCTACCAGAGCGTTATATTTTGGACTATATCTCTACTTGCAGATGGAAATCCGGCCTCATCTTAATAAAGAGAGGAGTTCTGGTTATGCTCATCTGATCTCCTGTGTTGCTGCCATGGCCATGCAGAGCTGGGGGTCTGTGCTTGCATCGTGCCAGCCCCTCCCTGCAGTGCAGCAGGAGTCAGGGCCGTGTCTCCTGCAATGCACTGAAGGAGCTCTGCAGAGAGGAAGGCTGCTCTGTTGCCTCAGGTGATGCGTGTGACCGGCAGCAGGGTCCCAGCAGACTCCTCCTATGGCCTGCTAGTGCCTTCTGACTGACCACTTGCCCAGGGCAGCCCTTCAGGCAATGGGAATTGGGCTGATCCACCTGTGCAGTGAGCATCCTGTGTCCAGCCCCAAATCACAGCCTCCCTGAGCAGCCAGGTGGGACAGTGCCCCAGCAGCCTGCTAGCTGTGTCCTTGGGAGCTGGCTCCATCCACGCAGACCATCGCTTCTGTAGCTGATTCACACTGCAAAATGCATCTCCTCAAAGGCTTTGAGTTCTTCCCTTGGGCTTGGTGAAGGCCCTTCATCCATCAATTCCTTTTTCCAGGGGAAAATTCTAAAAATCTTTTACTCAGTGCCTTCCAGAACAGGCTTGCAGCTCTAGGAGTGTCAGAAATCATTGTAACTAGGGAAAGAAAGTGCTTGTATGCAGCAAATCAGTAAAGCTGCCTTCCCCCAGGAATGTGATGAACTGGGCTCTTAAATACAGCTCCAAATCCCTTGAGCTGCTGGGATTTACTGGCCTCGCCCAGAAAGTGAGGGGTGAAGCCAGGCAATGACCAGGGAGCAGAGGAAACCGCCCTAAGTGCTCTGTGTTAAGCAGGCTGCAAGCGTGGCCGAAGGAGGAGGTGGTGAGAAGAGCTCGCTTCCTGAGATGCAGCCTCTTGGCACAGTGAGAGTTCTGCATAGCTGCTGTCAGGGGTGCACACAGGTGTAGGAACATCTTCCCTGAATGGGCAGCTAACGAGGTAACCTGGTTGTTTTCATTTGGCTTGTTTGCTATAACTCAATGACAGATGTGTAGCACTTCAGATTTGCTCACATGACACACACAGTCCCTCGTGTCCGTCTCCCACCGGCACAAAAGCAGCCAGGGCCAAGCTGTGTTTGTGCTGGCTCCCCAAGCTGTGTGATTCCTTCTGTTCTTTAGTAATGAATTTCAACAGTCCCGAGCTAAGTGACCTGCAGGCAGTGGAAATGGGGAGCTGAGGGGTTTTTGTATCAGATCATGACTTACTTCCCTGTTCCAGCGAGTGGGAACACACTCAGCTTTCGTGTGCTGCCTGTCTCGTCTGCTGTTCTCGGGAACACAGGCTTCCAGTGTCCTGCTTCATGGTGACTTCATTGTTCATGCATAAACAGGAATAGCTGCTTCACTCACAGCAATGAAGAACAGGTGTGGGGAGGGGAATTATTGCCTCCTGGTTCAGTAGTTTCCCTTCCTTCACACTGGCTTCTCTATGAAGATAATTCCCTTCCTGCTGCCCACTGCTTGGGCTGGAGCAGACGACGGAGTGTGCTCCTCACACATGCTGCCCTGAGCACGTCTGGACTGAGCACCAGGAATGCAAACAGGTGACTTTGCAGCTGTATGAAGGTGGCAGTGGGGGAACCTGAGTCGATGTGCCTGGTCAGACAAGTGGTGCCAAGGCACTGCCTGGTTTCCTAATGCCATAGATCTGCAATATTCTGATACAGGTAGCCACAGCTGTTGCTAAGATGGAAAGTGGGTCTTCCTGTGCTGTGGTACTATGGTTAGTCTTCTTGTTAGAGGTTAATTGTTTACTCAGGACTCATTCGCATGTTTTGAACTGAGACAGAAATAGCTCCGACTTGTTACATGTTGGTGGACTTCATTCTTTCCTTGGGAGTGGCTGTACTGGTTGGGATCACACAAGCAGCGTTGTGCCATAAGGCTAAAAGGGCACTCACAGCACCTGCAGGGCCTTCCTCTACCTGGGCAAACAGCAGAATGCCTCCCTGCCATCCCATTCTGAAGCTAGATGCTTAATATTGCTAAAACTTCAGGTGCACTGTACTCAGTCATTCTGATTCTGAAATGGCCATTTGTGAAGGGGACGGTGCTATTTTTTATGACATGGCTGTTCTCAAAGTCAGATTCTAACACTTTGTTATCACATAACTTCAACTGTGTCCTTGCTTGTATGTAATAAATTTGTTTCTCTGGAGTTTAAAAGGAACCAATGCCATCACAGTAAAAGTGCTGACACGCACAGCATTTGTTTGCAAGGCAGTGTACAGATTCAGCAGTACAGATCTTCCACATCAGCTCTGGTGCCATCCAAGAGAAGTGCTGGGCTTCCTAAAGTGACCGAGGTTTCAGGTCACACTCTTCTGGCACTGTTCCTGTTGTAGTCACTTTTCCAAATCTGTGGGAGTTACACTTGAGTCAATTACTTTCTCCCTGATCTGAAGTTATCCTCCTTGACTCCACCATGCCGTGACTGTCTTTGAATCCATGACAACAATACACCTCTGTAGTACTTGTTGAGGCTTTAATTTTGTCTTTCTTGGTGTTTGCCAGCACACAATGTTAATAATTCTTCCAAAGAGCTATATGAGCAGGCAATTTTTTACAGGAGAGATGTTTGGAAGCATTTTCCTGAGTCCATGGCTAAAGCAGCAGTCCCTGCACAGCATACTGTAACATGAAAAAAAATGATATTCTTTAGGAAAGAATTAGGATGAAGAGCCTGCAGGCTTCTTATATCAGACTACACAGCAGGAAGTACAGCTTCCCCCGCTGTGAAATGCTGGGCTGCAAGCTTGCAGAGCATGCTGGTACTCTGAGTTAGAAAATGAGAGCTATCATAGGTAGGTTGCATTTTTAATGGGTGAGAAAGGATGTTGAATGAAGAAAGATTTGTCTTAGGAGCAACATGAGACCTCTTGGCTCAGGCTGATTTGAAGAAATAGTGAAGTTACTAGACGTAGCATTTGCTCTAAAGTTATACTGATGATTAACAGTGTTCACTTTTTGTATTCTGGAAGCTTTGGTGCAAAGAGAAATCAGCTTGCTGGAAGAATGTTGATCTTTATTAAAGGAATGCACACAATCCAGGAGACCTGAATACAGTAACCTCTTAAAAATTAAATCCTGTCCTTCCATTAAATTCTTCTCCTGTTACTATTTGGGTACAGGACATGATACAAGACTTCAGTTTCCATTACCAGAAAGTTTCTGGGTTAGTATTATCTTCTGTCTATCCCCTCCACTGCAAAAATTCTTGTCTCAAAGAATTGTACAAGAGCTCCCTCCCACTTGTAAGACTGGTACAAAGCTGTGACTTCCAAGTTAATGCATCTTTCCACAGGGTATGTGGCAGCCTCATGAGATGCAGCACCCATTGCTGGTGGCCTGCAGTTCACATGAAGGCTTCTGCTGAGATAAAACATTTTTATGCAAGGTAATAAAAACAAACCAACATCTTCAGGTCTAGTGTTAACTATAAAAAAAAAAAACAGTAAAACGTTTTATTGTACAATAAAATGAATTATGAGAGCATAGCCTTGAAGTTCCGTTGCAGGTAAATGTTCCTGAAAACATTTCTTCAACCTGGAGGCATCTTAGACGTAAGACAGAAATTCTCCTTGCCTGCTCTGTCTCCAATAGAAGGCTTGCAAAACTTTGGCCACAAAGCAGTTACCATGTTTAACAACTAGCACTTCCTTCCAGCCCTAGTTCTTTCATTTGCTGTAATTTTGGACTCGAGTAGCCTGCTCTTGATGTGAAGGAAGAAGCTGTCTTTTCTCAAAAGGAAATGAAGCCACAGACTTCTTGAGTAGCACCAAAATTTCAGCATCCCTTGGAGGAAAGCCTTTCCCCCTTAAAGGTGATATTTCTGATAGAGACTTGGGGTACCACATGGACCGACTGCTCCTTACTTTTTCTTTTTTTTCTTTTGATGAGGAGTTAAAAGGGAACCTTTGAAGTGCTGATTTTCCATGATCAGCAGCAACAGCTTCAATACAAGGAAGAAAAACGCAGTTCCTTGTTTAGCAACAAATAGGAAAGTGCTTAGCAGGAGACTCCTGTAAGAAGTGCATGCTACCTTTAGCTGAAAAACACCTGCCAAGTTCTGAATTACAGATGGGAAAGGCATTGGAGATAAGAAAAAGCAAGGTTAGTGAAAGGAATGATGTGCAAATGGTTTTAACTACCACATGTTTTCATATAGTACAGCCATGCAGAAATTGCTACGATAACTATGTGAAACAGCATTCCAAAAGCATTCAACTCCATAAGGACGCAGTGAGTCAGGAATCTACTGTTCCCACTTCAGAGATAATAAGTGGTGGGTTGGACAAGGCAGCACTGCGTCCAGCTCTGGGTGACTTGGTGGGCACCCACCTCCCTAACATGGCCCTGCCTAACATTTCTCTATGGCATGCACTGCAGTAGCAGCATGGTGTAGAGAGCAGGGTGTAGTTCAGCTCTTAGTACCCACAGGAAACAGACGTTCGTACGTTCCAGACCGTGCTTGTTTAAACTCTGCTGCCTGCCTAAGGGGTTAATTAGGTGCTTCATTTGTATGTAGGACTGTCTCTTCCTAGAGTTCAGTCCTGGGACTGATTAGAAGGGCATTGGAATAGAAGTAGCAAGGGGTGGAAGACTTCTCTGCATCCTCACTTGCTGGGAATAGCATGGCAGCTGGGAATAGCTTGGCCTTTAATACCTGTCTGCTACTTATAGACACAAAGAAGTGTGACTAGAACTTATAGTGTGAACACCAGTTAGGCCAACTTTAGCCTTACCAAGAAGGTTGGATGCATTTTCCATTGTTGGCTAGCTCTTCCAAAGGAGCCCAACTGCTCCCATCGCTCTTTCCCACCACTAGAAGTGAAGAGTGATAGCTAGTTTCCAAGGGCAGCAGACTTCCTTGACTGCTTGTATTCTTCAGGCACTTGCATCTTGTTTTATTATTCCTGTCACTAACACTTCCCTTGTTCCAGTTCTGGACTCCAAACTTTCAAAGTGTGTTTTGGCTTATACTCAATCTGCGCAGCCAAATGCTCGCGCAGCCCCTTCTACTGAAGTTATTGGTGCTCATTCTCACTTTCCTGCTGCTTATTTTTTCCTGTCAGAGTTATTTTATAAGCTGGAATAGTCAAGCCTAGTTTTGCTCAGTTTGCAGATGTTTCAGCTTCCCTACTGAAAGTGCAGAGATGGCCTGGAAGACAAATGCTGATGCTCTGGTTTGTTTTGAGGGCTTCTGAGCAAGAAGTCTTAACAGTAGGGTTCTGCCATATCAGCGAGGGCAGGATTTGATGTTCTGAAAATGCTGACGTCAGGAGATGCCTGACATCTATTTCTGGAGACAAAGTACTTCTCTTAGTGCAGACAGAGGCTTTCATCTTCTACCTGCTGCCTCATGGTCTGACCTTGAAGATGTTTGCTTCCATTTAATTAGTTTATGTCAAGATTTTAATCATCTTTCCAAAGTGTAATTCCCAATCTTATAAAGTACAGCTGCACTGTAAAATAGATAAATTCATTATGTACCATAAAATCCAGCAATGCAGATTACCTCTGAGCAAAAGGCACCTGAACAAGGCAACAACATGGACAGTGGGATTGAGTGCACCCTCAGCAGTTTGCAGATGATGCCAAGCTGTGTGGTGCAGTTGACACGCCAGAGGGAAGGGATGCCATCCAGAGGGACCTGGACAGGCTGGAGAGGTGGGCCCATGCCAACCTCATCAGGTTCAACAAAGCCAAGTGCAAGGTCCTGCACCTGGGTCGGGGCAATCCCAAGCACACATACAGGCTGGGCAGAGAATGGCTGGAGAGCAGCCCCGAGGAGAAGGATTTGGGGGTGTGTGCTGATGAGAAACTCACCATGAGCCGGCAGTGTGCGCTTGCAGCCCAGAAGGCCAAGGGGATCCTGGGCTGCATCAAGAGAAGCGTGGCCAGCAGGGTGAGGGAGGGGATTCTGCCCCTCTACTCTGCTCTCGTGAGACCTCACCTGGAGTCTTGTGTCCAGTTCTGGGGCCCCCAACACAAGAAGGATGTGGAGCTGTTGGAGCGGGTCCAGAGGAGGCCACGAGGATGCTCAGAGGGCTGGAGCACCTCCCCTACGAGGACAGGCTGAGAGAGTTGGGACTCTTCAGCCTGGAGAAGAGAAGGCTGCGGGGGGACCTGATAGCAGCCTTCCAGGACCTGAAGGGGCCTACAGGAAAGCTGGGGAGGGGCTTTTTACAAGGACAGGTAATGACAGGACAAGGGGTAATGGTTATAAACTGGAAGAGGGTAGATTTAGACTAGATAGAAGGAGGAAATTCTTCCCTGTGAGGGTGGTGAGACACTGGAACAGGTTGCCCAGAGAAGTCGTTGATGCCCCCTCCCTGGAAGTATTCAAAGCCAGGCTGGATGGGGCTTTGGGCAACCTGGTCTAGTGGGAGGTGTCCTTGCCCATGGCAGGGGGGTTGGAACAAGATGATCTCTACGGTCCCTTCCAACCTGAACCATTCTATGATTCTATGAATTAAGGGCTCGTGATGACTTCAAGGAGCATTTTTTTTTGTCTCGTGACTACAACAAAGACAGCTCAGATTCTGTCACGGTTATATCACTTGAGATGGCAAGAATGTAGAAGACTGATGTAAACAATAAGCCTGAAGTTCCTGTTGAGGTGCAGAACTGTCAAGGAAGGGGGAAAAAAGCTAGAATCTGTAATTGATCTCAAAAGAAGAGGTGTAGGCTCTTCACTGAAATTGGTCTGAATTAATGTTATGGATCAATGGGACCTGCATCTGTCTACAGGTTAAAAGAACAGTGGAAATGTCTACCTGTTTGCTGTCTGGAAGCAACAGCCCTTGCATGCTGGCATCCCTGAGCATCGCTCCAAGGTGCCTGGAGATGTGTTGATCAGTGAAGGAGTTCTGAATAGGAGTTGCATAATCACGCAGCCTTCATGACTGCTATCTTACTCTGATACTGCAGAGCAAAATCTGCCACAGCACCAATCTATTAGGCACGCCTGGATTAAAAGCAACATGGTTTATCTCTGGCCAATAAATGATACTGTTTTCGTGACCTCAAGACTTAGACTATTGACCCTACACACCTTAACATCTTGTTGATTCCCTTTACTGTTGAACTTACGAGAAGTCCAAGCAACAGGGAAAGCATGGTCCTTTCTTAAAGCTAAAGTGATAGCTGAGCCCAGAAAAATGTCTCTCATGAGCTGCGTTGCAGATCTCCTTTGAACCTGGTTGAGTTTTACAGGACACCTCAACTTCTCAGGGTCTCAGCAATATGTAATGGTTACGTAGAAATCTGTAGAACTGATGTACGCTGAGTGACTGGGCAGGTACCTCCTGTTGTTAATATAAGTAATGTTCTGCTGTGTTGTAGATGAGGTTCTTATATAGCAGTAATCAGGATAATATAGCAGATTATCACTTGATATTACATTTTATATACTCCCTTTGATAGCAAACAGGTGAAGTTACTGCATTGGATATGCATGCTTGTTTGAGCAAGGAAAATCTCCTTTTGCCACGGTGGCATACACGAGCTTCTGTGCACATAAGGACACTTCTAAGCTTCTCTGCTAATTTATTACCAAGTCCTTCCTGTGCAATACATCAGACAACAAAGTCTCACAACTGTTTTCAGGGCTCAGTCACCTTGGAGATGTACTGGGATGTTACAGTTGTACATCAGTCCTCGGGGTGGCTATTGCAACAGTGTGCTTCCTGGTCCAGAGCTAACAAAAAGCTGCCTTAGCTTTATATAACCTTCACCATTCAGTTCTTGGGTTTTGAGATGGGAAGTACCCAGGTAGGTACCTTGGTCTTTACAATGCTTCTTTCAGCATTCTTGATTCATTCAGCATTCAGTTCTTGATATAAATTTATAATCGTATAACTGCAGTGTCTTCCTTTTCTCATTTCTGAAGTGTCATGGTGTCTCCGAGCTTGCAAAGAGAACTGACAGGAGATCTGCCCTTCCCATTCAGCTTTCAGCTCTTACTTGGAGTGGGAAGTAAAATGTATGTAGTATCAAAACAATTTTTCTCTGCTATCTAACCGAGGTGATACTTGAATTGTACTAACTTCTATCAGAAAGTTCTATTAAATGTCTCATACTTAAAGAAATGTAGTGTAGATTTTAAGGATGCAATAATGTTTAAATATGTCCTGCTCCTTCATCGACACTGTTGTGTTAGATCAGTGTTGTTGCCAATGCGGGTTAGTCTTACACAACTAAAAGGTAACCGTGAAATCCTGCATGTAAGATGGTTCAGGACAAGCCACCAAGAGATATAATCTGAATAGTAGGATTAGGTGAGAAATCAGATGTCATCTGCTCTGTAACTTGCTGCTGACATCAGCTGATGGGAAGATAATCATTGACAGAACTATTGCAGTGAATATTATACAGAGTAATAATTTACATTACTTCATTCTTACCCTGTTGTGACGACCTTTAGCCACTTTTCCTTGGTGAAGGTTGACTTAGGTAACAGGAGGATTGCAGGAAGTATTGAGGCATGAGTCTATGACACTTCACTCTCACCCCATCTCTGTTTTTTCCAGTCTAAGGCAGAGAGAGCTCCAAAAAGCATCTTTCACACCACTTAGGGTGGATGCATGGTTGCTTCCATGCAGTCATGGGCTGGCACAGAGGCTCTTACCATCAATAGTGACCTAAAATGCTGGAAACCTGGTCATAGTGTCACGTCAGGGTCAGAGAACAAATCACAAGTAAACATTCTTGTTTGTTTTCTAGGGCCCTGAGTACAAAATGCTGCTTTTATCTCCAAAGGGATGATTAGCAGGTGCTCAGTTTCCACATCCCCAGAGGATATCCCAGATGTAATGGACTCCTGGTGGGTCCTGTGGAAACAAGCAATGCTGTGCCTTGCTAGGTCCTCTAAACTCTGAGGAGTTTACCAACAACTGGTATTTTGACACTGATTTTATCAAAGATTGCCAAAACTTCAGTGACAACAGCCACATTCTCTTCAAGAGTGAGTCAAGAAACTCCAGTTAAGACAGGTGCATATGACAAGTATCCAGGCTGCTTCAGCTGGGGGAAACGTGTGTGTCTGAAACTTGTGTGTTCCTCCTAAAAAAGAGAGTTTTAACACCATTTAAAATCATAGTTCTTTTCATAAAGTCACCAGTGATAACTGCAGACAATGTAAGGGGTTCTTGTCATGTATATGGAAAGAGTTTCTAGGGAGAAAGGCCTAAAACTGCCTTCCCTTCTCGTCGTAGGATTGGAACTGAAAAGGATCTGGACAATAAATGGTGTTTTATCTTAAAAGCTTTTTCAATTCTCCTTGAATTAGGACGAAGAGGCTATTTTAAGCTCATCATTTTTTATTTTTTATTTTTTTATTTTTACTCTGTTTCGCCATCTTCTGCAGTTCCAATAAGCTTTACCTTGGTCAGAACTCTTCCATATTCCCTCTTAACATCTGGCCCATAAAGCAGAAGGTTATGTTAGTCTTCTGATGTTTTCAAAAGATTCAAAGGTTTGAATGGTTATCAAAATATTTCATCCTCACAAGAAATGTCATAAACAGGCCTTCTCTAATATACTCCTAATCAGAAAAATTCAGAGGGTGCCAGCTGACTTAGGTGCATTTATGTAGCTCTTTTAGCCTACAGACTGGAGGCAGAATCTGTGCTTCTTGTTTGTGTTCATAATGATGACCCATGGAATGGCTTGGATTGGGAGGGACCTTCAAGCCCACCCAGCTCCAACCCCTGCCATGGGCTGGGTGCCCCCAGCTCAGGCTGCCCAGGGCCTATCCATGGCCTTGGGTACCTGCAGGGATGGGGCACCCACAGCTCTGGGCAGTGCCAGGGCCTCACTGCCCTCTGAGTGAAAAATTTCTTCCTAACATCTCACCTAAATCTCCCCTCTTTCAGCTTATAGTCGTTGCCCCTTGTCCTATCACTGTCAGACCATGTAAAAAGTCAATCTCCCTCCTGCTTATAAGCTCCCTTCAAGTACTGGAAGGCTGCAGTGAGGTCTCCTCGCAGCCTTCTCCTCTCCGGGCTGAACACCCCCAGCTCCCTCAGCCTTTCCCCATAGCAGAGGTGCTGCAGCCTCTGA